>CM055732.1:13071375-13096428 GCA_029465975.1 Dallia pectoralis | reverse complement strand
GCATATTTGAAAGTGAAATATTGTTGGCTGTGAAACATAGCCTACATAAGTTTGTTGTTTAGAACTTCCCTGATGCCGCCGTTATACAGAAGCAGCAGGATTATATTCACGTCATTCATGTTAACTCAAAATTGTCTACAATAAGTAAATATTTATTTGGTGTAATAAAAAATAATCATTGTGTTATTTTTTGTGTTTGTATAATATCACGTTGCATGAAATTCACTTGCAGAAAATGTGACCTGGTTTCGGGGCCTCAAGCGCCACTTGGTGACAGACAACAAGATATATTGGTGAAAATACAAGCAAGATGGCGGATAGCCACTTAGCACGTAACTTTCGCAAAATAGCTTTAAATTCGCATTTCCAGTGATTATTTTAACAGGAAAAAACGGGACAAAGCATGCCTATCTAGGAGCATATCTAAAAGGATTTTTCTGTAAGTTAATAGAGTGCCGCAAAAATATTTTTTTACGTGCCTCTGGCCAATGACCCACCTCCGGCGCCTAGTGTTAAGAAACGTTTAACCTCCAAAAGTCCTAACTTACCCAATGAAAAAGATTGTCAACATAGTCCATTACTTCAGCCTAATGTAAACCTTTTTTCTGCCTGTTCTTCCTCTTTCCATCACTTCTCCCTCCTTCTCCATTCCAAGAAACTTGCTTGTTTTCTTTTAAACTATTCCCACAATTAAAGCATTCCTAACATGCACTGTCTGCCTCTCACTCAAAGCATACTGTGGCAGTTAGCCTTCTGACCCGGCCCAGACACACCGTCCAAATTCCCAAACACTCCAACATACCTCATGACTGCCTGACTGATACCAGACTACCACCACAGATGCATGTGTGAATAGTCTCTCACTATGAAAAAACTGATCATAATGTATCAGTTATGTTGAATTTATTTAATCTGTTTATACCACTAATATTAAATAAGGAAAGGTTTGCTATGACTAGGAATCAAAGACGACCCCACCTATTACCCAGTGTTCAGGTTACAACTCTAAACAAATTGTATGGTTCAAAGGTCAACCTCATGGGTCAGAAATTGTAAAAACAAGAGTCACGAGACATGTTACATGATGCACAGAAGAGTGTCCAATACTGGTCTCACTCTGTACTGTACTTGTCTGCTGTGTCTGAACATAGTAACTGGCACACACATGCATGTTATTCTCTGTGAGTGCGTGTGTGTTTGTGTGTGCATGTGTATTTGTCTTTATGAATAAGTGTAATGTAGAATTAATGTAAAATATATCCAAACCATGATGAACTGACAAGTACACCAACATGGTTAAATCTAATCAACATTAAATTACTTTTTCTTTTTCTCTTAGCACTCCCCTCCTCAAATGTGTCTGTTCGAGGTACACCTGTCTCGATCTTGCCCTACTCCCTGTCCATTTATTCTCGCCTAGTTCGTTTTGGCCAGCTAGAACCCTGATAGGAATGTTGGAATGCACACACAACACTGGAATAAGGGCTTCTAATCCAGAGCACGCTTCCAAAAACAACTCACTTTAAATTCTGCGAGTTGGAGCCAGCTACACCAACACATAAAAACTCAAAGGATGCCTCCCCTTCCAACAACAATATTTGCAAATAACATTGCATACATGTAGCATATAACTGCCGTTTAGAGGCATACAAAATATATTTCCGGTTCCATTATGGGGGTACATGTAAAATACTTCTGCGGAATTTGTTTGCAATCTCTCACGCACTTACTTCACTCCACACCTGCCGCATAACAGTAACCAAGTCCGCAAAAGCGATAGAATTCTCTTCACATTACTTTAATAGTGAGTTGTCAAGAGGAAATAATGCAACATGGCACGTGCCAAAAGCTAATATTCAATACTATGAATTAATGAAAATAAAAAATGCTTACTTTATGATGATATTTTCTGATTCACTGGAAGTTCAAGCTCGGTTGATAATGGTTCTTTGACACTGTTCACGTATTCATAGTCCACGCGCTTTTATGTGCTTTTGAGAGACTCGGTCGCACCTCCCTTGACACAACCTCTTCCTCTAACGGCCCCACCCACTAACGGTTATTGTATACAGAATCAAATAAACGAACTGTAGCTCTATATTCAGGAGGTCTCGTTTGGAGCGCGGAGGCACTAGAGCAGCCAGTCACCATAGCAGTGAACCCACGAACAAGTTCAACATGTTTTCCGCTTAGACTTTTCGCTACTGAACAAATGTGTACAACATTCAAGAGATTTGATTCTGACCCGAGTTGCAGAGATAACAAGAAGAAGAATTGCATACTTTATCAATATATGTATTTGTAACATATTGGGCATTTAAAATGTCAGTAGTTTTTAGGAATTTACAGTTTAATGGTAAAAGGGTGGTACAATTCAATAAATGCATGAGGTTAAAAGTACATTGAAGGAAGTGGTCCTATAGCCATAATTTCTCTCTTCTCCAGAGGTACCAATCAACACCTTGGCAGTTCAATGAAACTAGATTTATTTAGGAGGATATTTAAGCATCTATAATATCTCAATCTAAATCTTGAGTGGCTCCTTGAGGTACATTATGACAGGTGGTCTCTTCCTCTAGTTTGTGTGAACTCGTCATTAGTTTCTAACGGAGGCACTAAGCCACACTGTAAATCAAACACATAGCAAACACATTTCTGCAAGTCCCCCTGCAAGTTTGGTGAAAGAAGAACCGAAAAGTCATGAAGTATGGATGAACATTACCATGGAAAAGTACAAATATATTGTCCTGGTCTTTGGTAAATATCTAAAAGTTTGCCTGTTTTTTCTTGTTAAAAGCTCTTTCAGCATTACTCTGGTGAAAGTGCTTTTTAAACTGCTTTTTTTAACACATTTCACAATAAGGCTTAGAGGAAATGTAAATTATAAAGCTGGTTCCTGAACATTTAGCCATGGCTCATGGAATTATAGCAATATGTCACACACACACCACACACCACATACCACACACTACACACCACACACCACACACCACACACACACACACACACACACACACACACACACACACACACACACACACACACACACACACACACACAAAGGCATACATTGCACTTTTCACCTGTGCTGTGACTAGAGCAGTGCATCTAGAGTTAGTTTCAAATCAGACTACTGAAAGTTTTCTCTTAGCTTTAAAGAGATTTATAGCAAGACGAGGACTGTGTAAAGTTATTTACTCAGATAATGCTAAGACATTCAAGAGAGCAGAACAAGACCTGAAACAACTGTGGAGGTCATTTAAGGAATCTGAGCTCACCGAGCTGTTTACTGACAGAGGGATCACCTGGAAGTATATTGCTGAGAGAGCTGCTTGGTGGGGCGGCTTCTGGGAGAGGCTTGTTAGATCTGTAGAAACATGCCTAAAGAGGGTCCTGGGGAGGGCTTCACTAAACTTTGAGGAACTTACAACCATGCTTGTAGAGGTGGAGGCTGTGCTGAACTCCAGGCCTCTCGTATGTGGACAGTGATGCACAGGAGCCCCAGCCACTCACACCTTCCCATTTTAGTTGGGAAAAGGCTGACTTCCTTAGCACCAAAGTCTATGTTTCCTCCATCGCAAGCAACCAAATGTGAGTCGAGAGGACATGAGTAGGAGATGGAGATACCGACAGAGACTGATGACCACCTTTTTGGAACAGGTGGAGAAAGGACTACTTGCTGGACTTGAAATCAGCTCACAAGTGTGACCTACCCACACCCACTGTGTTAAGGGTGGGAGATGTCATCCTGATCGAGAGGATAACACTCCCAGGCAGACCTGGAAAATGGCCAGGATAACAGAGCTATTTCCAGGAAGAGATGGACTTGTTCGTTCCTGCAGGGTTCGTGACTTTCTACAGAAAAAGCTTGTTAAAGAGACCTGTTCAGTTGATTTATCCTTTGGAGATTGATTAAGTGATAGGTTAAATAGTGATGAACCATAGTTCATCGGGCGGGAGAATGTTGTGAAATGTTTGTAAAAAGCACTTTAAAATCCAAGTTCATTCTATTTAGTTATAAATATAAAAGAAATGGTTAATTATGGTTTGATTGAAACTCACTGTTTGCTTTTATTTTATTTACATTGTTTACATCTTATATGTGAAACTTTTTGATTGACAGTAGAAGACACAGGAAGTGCTTTGTTTGAAGAAGTTCACACGGATGTTATTTGTGTATTTGTGATAGATAGAATGTGAGACAGGATGACACGGTTTTGTAAATGCTTGAGTTTAAACTGTAAATCGGAAAAGATTATTGTATTTTACGTATTGTACAGTAAACGTCACGGCAAACCCAAGCGTTTTGGTCATCATTGGAAGCCATTCCACTACATTTTGGTGCCGAAACCCGGGAAGTCAAGTGTTCTAGGACTTTAAACTGTTGAAGTTGGAAGTCAGTGGCCAGCGTAGCTAACGCGATGACGGAGCGCTTGAAAGGATGAAAGCAGCGGCGCACAATCCGTGGCTCGACAACAAAGCTGTTGACTGGTATAAGAAGAGGAGGTGAGCAAGGATGTGCCCGACTGTGATAAACTACGTGAGATGCTGTCAATACTGTTTCCACCAAGGAGGAAAGTTTAACAGACTTAGACAAAGGCATTGAGGACTAAACGCCGACGGACGAATTGAGGAGGCGGAGATTGCAAGCACTCAGGATTACCAGGACCGCATTCTCACATGGAAGACCCGCAAAAAGACTGATTCAGAAGGCTGAATCAGAAAGACCGCGGGTAAGCGATGCCAGTGCAAGTTCAGTTAGATCACTCAATGCACAGACTGTTAAGCTGCCTAAGTTGGTGATAGAGAAATACAGTGGAGAAATAAGCCAGTGGCAAGAATTCTGGTCTCAGTATGAAACTGCTATTCATAACAACGACGTTCTGTCTAAAAGAGAAAAGTTTACCTACCTGAAGTCATATCTGACGGGGCAGCAGCCAGAGCTGTGGCAGGATTTACCATGACTGATAGCAACTATGATGCAGCAGTGGAATTACTTCAGAATCGGGTTTGGAAGAAAAGACATTGTAATAAGCGCACATATGTCCAAGCTACTGAGCCTAACTCCTGTAAAGAAATCATCAGCTGTAGCAGCTTTGAGACACCTGTATGATGAGTGTGAAATACAGATTCGCAGTCTAGAATCCTTAGGGAAATACAGTGGTACATATGGATGCCTGCTGTGCCCAGTGCTTCTGCAGCTCATACCAGAAGACATAGCACTGATTACACCCCGCAAGTCAGACCTCAATGATGAATGGAAGGTTCATGAGCTCATCAAATTCCTGCAAACTGAGGTCCAAAGCAGAGAGAGCACTTCAGCTTTCACGACCAGGCAATGCAAAAGTGGACATTCCAGCAGATAACAGATCAAGTGCTAAGCATAACTTTACAATGATAACCGACATAAAAGATGGCGTGTGCCCTCAGCCTCTGCCCTGCACACTGCCAGTAATGCCCCTCATAACTGTATATACTGTGACAGTGGTAACCATAAATCAGAACACTGTACAGAAACGTCTGTGTCTGCACGCAAAGAGAAACTGAGAAGGATGGGAAGATGTTATGTGTGCCTAGGCCCAAAACACATTCAAATTCTGCAGAGTTAAAGGTGCTTTGTGTGCCCTGTGTGCTCGCAGGCATCACCAGTCAGTCTGACAGAGTTCTAAACAGACCCACGTTTTCTTGTCTAGTGTGTGATCACATGGAAGCCCGCTAAACTGCTATATGTTATTGAAAAGCGGAGGTTCTGCTGAATAGAATGATGCCCGACTTGAAAAGATCTGGAAATATACATTTTGAGTAATTTGCCCCTAAACACCGGCATCACTCTCCTCGCCATAGGAAACCAATGGGCCGAGCTCAGAGTTCCAATAAGAGAATCGTTTTTTTTAACTTTTCTGTGTGATCACATGGAAGCCCGCTAAACTGCTATATGTTATTGAAAAGCGGAGGTTCTATGGAATAGAATGATGCCTGACTTGAAAAGATCTGGAAATATACATTTTGAGTAATTTGCCCCTAAAGACCGGCATCACTCTCCTCGCCATAGGAAACCAATGGGCCAAGCTCAGAGTTCCAATAAGAGGATTGTTTTTGTAACTTTTCTGTGTGATCACATGGAAGCCCGCTAAACTGCGATATGTTATTGAAAAGCGGAGGTTCTGCGGAATAGAATGATGCCTGACTTGAAAAGATCTGGAAATATACATTTTGAGTAATTTGCCTCTAAAGACCGGCATCACTCTCCTCGCCATAGGAAACCAATGGGCCGAAATATTTGTTTCTCCCTTTTTATATGAACCCAGACCCCCTGCCCACTAATATTCGCGCTCTTTTCAGTCCTTTCGATGTTACGTATAGGTTTCTGCTTGATACACCACTCCCCCTGTACACAAACACGAACCAAATATACTTTTCGACCTTTTCCAAACTGCTAACTTGAGAGCAAAGTCAGACTAACTGATTTGTGCAAAGATGACTACAAAACAACACAAAACAATGCCACAGGTGAGGGGGAGCAACGACTTCAATTATGCATGCAGTTAGGTATTAATGTAGACATTAATAGCATTAGCAGATCGCCAAAATTGTCATTAGATTTGTTAACAAACGGAGTGATTATTGAAATAATGACAATTGCTAGGAAGTCGTCTGTGTCAGTCCGCGAATGCATTGTACACTATTTTAACTAATAATTTTAATGTTGATAACCACCCCACAACTAGAAATAGAGTGTATAATAAAGCAAAACGTATTTTCACACAGAGAGTAAACTTAATTCGTTTTAGACGAGAGGGAGACATTTATGCGTTGCGCGTTTTTAATTCCGACCATCTCCCCAAACCAGTCAGAGTTGACCAGGATGCAGTCACTGCTACCGCTCGTGAGCCCTGTATCTCTCAATGTACGGATGAAATAGATGGTGTTGTAAACGCAAATGAAATCGTTACTCGGCTAAGCAATGAGTTTACATTTTACCAGGAAACTGTAGAAAGCAAAAAAAGTATAGACGCGCACATTTCTAGAATTCAGGTAGACATTTCTAGACTTCAAAATCTAAGTCACGAAACGGAGCATGCGCTGCAGCAGTCTAAAAAACATATCGACTCCTTACAAAGAAATATCAAAGTGCGCGAGACGCCATTCGTAATTTAAACAAACGTAGCAGACGGAAAGATGATAAAATAGATGTTCTACAATCTAAAATAATGGAGCAAAAAGGAGAGAACCAAAGGTTAGACCAGCTTAACAGTCAGTTATGTAGAAATCTTGAGGAGCTACAAGCTAAAATATAAAATCTTAAGCGTGGAAAAGAACGCAGTATAAACAAAGTTAAGTATAGGAAGAGGAAGGCAAAAGAATTGCTGAGGTCCTTGCAACATCTAGGGCCTCAGTTAAAGGACAGAGAGCCATTTACTGTGAGCGCATGTTTAAAATTAGAGAGTTAAAACGCCAGGCACTTCACGATAACCAAGAGAGTCTAAATAGGAAAGCCAGCCAGGACGTCATTAAAAAACAACAAATTACTGTTGAAATCGGCAAATATGGGGGGTTCTGGACTAGTGTAGAGGAAGTAGATGAGCAGATAAAATAGCAGCTGTGACGGCACAGTTAAAATTTAGGCGCTTTGTGTTATGCCAGAAAAATGAAAATTCAATTCAAAACTAGGGAAAAAGTTGTCATTGGATCAGCTCATCAGTAACCTGAAGAGTGTACTAGCAATTATGAGTGAGTCACGTGACACTAGTTTAGATGAAGGACGGACAACTGCACCAGCTGATCTTGTTGCTCAAAGGAAGGAGGAGTTTTTGAGAGATGCCACCCGACAGCACCTGAAAGCACAAGATCTAGGGCGTAGGAGAGGAAATTTAGCTGTAGTTAGATTACCAAGTATAAAAATGCCAAAGCAGTTACTTGGAAAGCGTGTTAAACATAGATTTTGTGGGAATCTTTTAGATACATGGTATGACGCCACATTGGTAGACATGAGAGAATTGGATGCAATGTATGAGTTTAGAATTAAATATGACAAAACTAGTGATATGCCCTGGTTGCCCCTATGGACCGAATATCAGGAAAATCGCCTAGAGCTTCTAGCCGTTAGTACTCAGGATCTAGTAGGAAAAAAAATTGAACACATGTTCATTAGCAGTGAGGATGGCAGTGTGTGTTGGTGGCCAGGGAAGGTACTTAGTGCTAAAGAAGACATTTTTGTAATTGATTATGAAGAAGAGGAAGATGAAGAAATAAGTAGTTCTGTAGCAGAATATCCACTACTATTAGATTATTTTGAAAACGAAGTAAGAATTCTTTCATAGACTATATCTAGAAATTAAACCCTAAAACAAATCAAAAGTCACTGCGTCAGGGCTGGCAGGAAAGTGATATGAGGCAGGGGGTCTGAATGGTAACTCCCTGTTGCTTGACTGCCAGATTAAAACTAACTGTACGTTTTCACATAAAACACATAAAAAGTACCCCTAAAACAAATCAAAAGTCACTGCGTCAGGGCTGGCAGGAAAGTGATATGAGACAGGGGGCCTGAATGGTAACTCCCTGTTAAGCTTGACTGCCAGATTAAAACTAACTGTACGTTTTCACATAAAACACATCAAAAGTACCCCTAAAACAAATCAAAAGTCACTGCGTCAGGGCTGGCAGGAAAGTGATATGAGACAGGGGTCTGAATGGTAACTCCCTGTTAAGCTTGACTGCCAGATTAAAACTAACTGTACGTTTTCACATAAAACACATCAAAAGTACCCCTAAAACAAATCAAAAGTCACTGCGTCAGGGCTGGCAGGAAAGTGATATGAGACAGGGGGCCTGAATGGTAATTCCCTGTTGCTTGACTGCCAGATTAAAACTAACTGTACGTTTATACAAAATAAAGCATGTGAATTGTTGCTGCTTGCTCTCCCTCCTTTTGGCAACCCCCAAAGGCTCTTTTAAGAGCCAATTCATAAATGTTCTTTTACAGAACTTTGTGTGTATATATGTATATAATGTTTGTTGCAATTATATTAAGGTTCTTTATTTCAATGCTGATGGTATCATGTGCTCTGCAGGAGTGTTGCTGTATCTTGCCTAACACCAGTAGGGTTCTTTACCTAACGTTAGTAGGATTGTTTACTTAACACTAGTGGGGTTTTTTGCCTATCCGTTGTGGGGTTTGTTTTGTCTTGGCCCTCACAGGCTTTTCCAAGCTCTCCCTGGCTCTGTTGTCCTGCTAAGTAACACATATGATAGGGAAGTATAAACCAGTAAATAAAAATAAATAAGTACATATTAACTGAGAATATTTCAACTTGTGCTAAACTCCTGTCCATTGTACTATCTTCTCTTTTTTCCCAGAGGTCACGGTGATAGGATAGGGTGGAAAGGCCCAGGAAAGACATTTGAAGCAAACCTTGCCCCCACCATGAATCATTACTGCTAGTTGAATGTAAACTGTTGAGGGTTTTTTTCTTTTTAAAGAAGGCTACCTGATGAGTCCATGTTTACTCTATACTTATGTCTGTTAAGGATAATTAGGCCTGATTACTCTTTTTCCTTCCCTGTATTCTGACTACAACAAAGCAGGGAAGTTTTTGGGTAATCAGAAGTAGTTTTCAGTCCTTCCATGGTTAAGAATTGTAACATAATAAATAATTAAGAGTCACTATTACAACCTAAATTGGTGTAGTTATAAATGCTGAAAACACTGGAAGGTCTGAATTCTAATAAAATAAATGTTTTAAAATACAAAGCCAAAGGCTCTTCTGAGCTAAATAATAAATACATTTTATACATTCTTGAAGTTTACTGTGTATTTAAGGAAGTTGCAATACTGCAGTCTTTTGGAATGCTTATTTGGAGTTGCTTATTAAATGTACATCAGATTTGGGTAATTGTTGAAGGTTAAATGATAAAAAAAATAGTTTATAGTTTCAATTTTAGTCAGAAAATGGTTAGGAACATAAAAATGCATTTAAAAGCGAATAGAATCGCAAAAAAGAGAGCAAATAGTTCATTTTGATGTTAGGCCACGTGTTGCATCAGTTCTCATTCAAGTAAATGTAATCACATGAATGTGGAGATTTGATGCATTTTACTTTTTGGAAAACAACAATAACATGAAAAGGATATGACATTAAAACTAAATAATTGGAAAAACTGAAGAACTCAACAAAAAAACAAGTCAAATTAAAAGTCTAACTCTGATCTAAATAACCTACCTCATATAATGAAACAAAAAATGTTGCAAGTAACCAACAAGTCGGCTCTTACCGTGACGTTAAGATGAAGTTGGTCACGACTATAATATGCCAGATTGGGTTTTGAGTTCTTCAGGAATAATCTATTGGTCCTGAGAAAATAACATTATCATTTTCGTAAGACAGATGCTCCAGTAGCAGATTAGATTCCCTAACTATAGTTTTTGTGGTAGCATCGTCTATTGGCCGGGGCAGGATGGAGCAAATGGCAAACCTTACTTCATACCAATACTCCTCCCTAACTTTCATCATCAGTTCCCCATTCTCCTAATAATGTCATAAGGAGAAACCCCGGTAGCTACGTTGTTCCGTCCTAAATGTGAATTATCAGCAACAATGGACTCACTCACACCACGAAAGTGGTACAATTGCTGGTACGTGGCCCTCTCCAGAGTGGTTCCAGGGTGCACCCAAAAGTGTGCGTGGAAAGCATGCTCCATGCCTTTCAGCATGGAGTCTGCGAGACACACATTAATTTAAGCTTCATGTATGAGAAAACATTAAGATCATTAAAATGTGATCTGGTCAAAAATAACGTATTTTAGCATTTTCTAAAACAAATATTCGGCAAATATTGGGCTACCCACCACTGGAACTCCTCTGACGATACTCCCTCCCACGCCAAGCCTCACGGAATGGCCGGGATGCACGGTGCAAATCGTTGGCACAGGTTTTGATTGTAAAGAAAGATATGGAAGGTCGGTGAGTGGTATTTATAGAAGTATTTTAAAACTATGCCCAACCCCCAAACAAAAATAACCACCCCTACAACTTTCATAGCATAAAGAGTAAATCCCTATAACATACGTGGATATTAAAATGAAGAAGCATACCAAGTGCATTATGGTGTAGCCTTTACGCTAACTCCCTGATAGCAAAATCAAACACCGCACCGACCATTTCTGGGTACTGTGCTATGTCTGTAGTTCCCACATCTATACGGAGCAATGTTGATTCGCTAATTTTTACTGTCTAGTATGGGTCTAGTATGGGTATTTTGACGAGTAACAATCGCTTAGATTTAGAATATTAGGACCGTGTTCTGAAGCAGTTTTGTGCCACAGCGCTCAATAGAATTGATAGGAAGAGCCAGGGTGAAAAGCACCCTAAAATCGGCTTGTTTTTCGCGATTTCTTTAAAACTACGGTAAGCAGCTTGGATATAATATTATGAAACCTGTCTTCAAGACGAACGCAACGATATAAGTTTCATTCGAAAAAGCATTGTTAAATTTTTCACTTGGCCACCCTAGCAATTGTATCTTCTGTGTCTAGCACAGTGAAAACAAAAGGTTAACATGCCAAACACTGTACTCCTCCAAACAGTGCTGGGCGTGGACAGAGGGCCCAGAGGGAGAAAATTGTGCGCTGTCTGCTGGATGGAGAGCCAGAGAAGCTTCATTCATGAGGCTGTGGTTGGGGAAGCCTTAGGGACTACCAGTAATAAGGCAGGAGATGCTAAGCCTTCACACTTTTGGCTCCACTACTTCTGTAACAGCACAGCGCAACATTATAAAGGTGACTCTGGAAATGTGTGGAATACACAAAAAAATGGAAATTGAAGCAGTGGAGACTCTTCAAGTGTGTAGTGCTGTGATAAAGGTGCCCGGTGAACCCATCCAAAAGGAATTAAAGAAAAGGGGTCTGAAACTTGCTGATTTTCCACAAGAAGGCACAAATGATCCAGAACTGACAGTGTTAATAGGAGCAGACTGTTACTGGAAGGTAGTGACAGGCAAGGTCCAGAGAATAACGGAGTCACTAGTAGCCATGGAAAGCAGCTTCGGATGGGCATTGCAAGGCCCAGTGTCAACATCCAGTGTGTCCGACGCTGCTTGCATGCATATCAGCCTGCAGGAGGATGCTCAGATCTCAAAACAACTACATGCCTTTTGGGAGGTGGAGTCACTAGGCATCGTCAGTGAAAAAACACAGAACCCAGATGAAACGGAGGCTCTTCAGAGCTTTAACCATGCTTTAACATACAAGGATGGCCGTTACCAAGTTGAGTTGCCATGGCGAGCAGACAAACCAGATCTCCCAGATAACTTCACAGTGGCAAAGAGACGGTTCGAAGGCCTCAAGAAGAAACTAAGAACAGACGCAACCCTGTACACAAGGTACAATGAAGTTATTCAGGATTATCTGCAGCAGGGCATTTGTGAGGATGTCCCAGACGACTCTTCAGCAGCAGAGCAACCAGAGACTGTTAGATACTACATGCCACATCATGCTGTTCTAAGAGAAGACAAGGTAACAACTAAACTAAGAGTAGTTTTTGATGCATCGTCACACAAGGAGGGTTCCTCCTCATTAAAATGACTGTTTGCTGACTGGGCCAAACCTTAACCCAAATCTGTTAGACGTGCTGATCAAGTTCAGGCTCCACTCGATAGCCTTTACTGCAGACATCACTAAGGCATGCTTGCAGATAGCTCTAACAGAAAGGGATAAAGATGCTGTGAGATTCTTGTGGCTGCATGGACCTCCATCCAGTGACAGTGGTGATGAGCTGCGCATCATGAGGATGAATAGAGTGGTATTTGGTGTGTCACCCAGCCCTTTTCTGCTAGCTGCAACCATAAGACAACATATCAAGCAGTATGAAGCCGAGCAACCTAGAGCAGTGAAGGCAATAAATGAGTCTCTCTATGTAGATGATCTAATCTCCAGCTCAGACAGTGTGGATGAAGCCCTTTCAGTCACCACAACAGCAAAAAGGATCCTGACCCATGCCAGCATGGAATTGTGTAAATGGTCAACAAACTCACCAGAACTGAGGGCTAAGTGGACAGAAATGAGGTTTACTAACAAGGTTCGGGAGGAGGACTTCCAGCTAATTAATTACAGGTGGAAGCCCTCAGCAATTAACAGCTAGAGGGTACATATAGACTCAGCAGTCTTACCTCGCTCCGCTGACAGCTCGCAGCAGCTTCTCTCGCCCAGATACTACTCGTCTCGCTAAAGCGCTTCCTCCCGCGGAAGGCACTAGCAATCCCAGGAATGTCCCCCGCAAGTCGCGGGTCTCCCGACCATTTCGGTCATGCCGGGACGCCACTCCTGAGCCCAGGCTTCCGCGGCCGCACTCCGGCCCGACCATCCGCGCGTTCACCCGGACGCGGTACCAGGCTTCGCCGCCCCCAGCAAAACCACCACCTTCTTCCCCGGGCCTCCTACCGCTCGACCATCCTGACGATCCCTCCCGTGGGAACTGGACCGTAGCCGGGCTAAGACAAGCGCTGGGCAAGTCGGACCCACAGGTCTCAAGGAAGACGCACAAAGCGGAGCCGTACGACCTATATGTCTCCCAAACCGGCCCGCAGGCAGGGCAAAACCCGCAGGGCTCAAAATATACCGCCCCAGGCAACTCCGCGTCCTCCCGCTCAGGACACGGCTCGCTTTGCTCCGCCAATGCCTCTGCGCCGCAGCGCCGCATTCGGACGAGCCCAGCGGCTCCCCCCTTTACAGCTCAGCCTTATACCCCTAATAACCCTCTCCTTTCCAGCGGCCCCGAGCTCCGGCCCCGGGCACTAGCGCGAAGCTTTCGCAGCCAGCAGTACAGGCTAACCCCGCCTCCAGTCTCTCTACCCTCCAGGTGCCAACCCCGCCCACTGGCAGCGGCACAACCCCGCCCACCGGCAGTGGCTCGCAGGCCCGCAGCCCCACAGCTCCAAACCAGCTGGCCCCTCCCGCTCGCTGCGCAAGCTCACTCTTCATCCTTCCAACCGCCATTTCCCCTCCCCTCCTCCCCACTCCGGTTCGAGCAACCCTATTTGTCCACCAGCTACGTAACTCGTACAGCAACCACCAGCGCAACCCACTGAACCCAGGTCTCCGCTCTTATCGAAGGCAGGCAGATCGGTGATAATTTCAACGCGGGCGGATGCCATAGAGCACGCAGCCGTTCCATGCATATTTGTAGCTCTGCGGCGGCGTACGTCCAGCCTAAACCCGCAAATAAAACATCCAAATTATTCGACGACTCCCGTGAAAAATAATAATAAATTAATTAATTAAAATTTCACGCATGCATTTCGAACGGCCATCCACTCGGACGAGATAAAAACGCATTTTATCACCCTGTCAGACCCACGCAATTCCCGTTCCCAAGTGTTAACAGCCTGTCCCCTCTCGACGAATCTTCGCTTAAATTCCACGGCATAGACCAGGCATCTACCTGATTAAAATCGCGGGTCGGGGTGCCTTGCTGGCCAAAGTTGACGTTACATCCGCTTTCAAAGTCATGCCCATCCATCCCGACTCATGGCATCTCTTTGGAGTCCGCTGGCTCGAGAAATACTATTTCGCCGTACGTCTAACGTTCGGATGCAAAAGCAGCCCTAAAATATTCGACATGCTATCAGAAGCAGTCTGCTGGATCTTGTCAAAACTACGCCATCCCCCACCTCATTCACCTGCTAGATGATTTTCTAATAATCTCGCCTCCCAACGCCATCCCGGCCGCGCACCTCCTCTCAGTCCAAACGTCTTCTCCGAGCTTGGAATCCCCCTCGCAGAGAAGAAAACCATGGGCCCCGCGACGTCCATCGAGTTCCTAGGGATTAACTTGGATTCTAGGGAATTCCAAGCATCCCTGCCAAAGGAGAAAATCGACCGAATAATTCTCGTCTCCTCTACTTTCCTCGAGAAATCGGTTCTCTCGAAACGCGAACTCTTGTCCCTGCTTGGCCATTTAAACTTCGCGACGCGCATCATCCCGCAGGGTCGCCCCTTTATATCGCATCTCCTCTCACTCGCGTCCTCCGTCCACTCGCTAGAGGACCCCATTTCCTTAACCCAAGCATGCCGCGACGAACTTAGGCTATGGGTAACATTTCTAAAACAGTGGAACGGCCTATCGTTTTTCCACAAAAACCTCGTCGCGTCCCCACCGAGATCCAACTGTTCACAGACGCCGCCCCCTCAATCGGGTTCTGGGATTCTACCAAGGTCGTTGGTTCGCCGCTCCGTTGCCACCCCAGTTCCAGCAATTACCGCAATCCTCGGCGCTATTCTAGCTCTACCCTCTCGTAGTAGCAGCTTTCCCGTGGGGGAAGGAATGGTCCTCTACAAGCATCCTAGTGCATTGCGACTATGAGGCGACCGTGCACTGCATTAACAGAGGCCGTTCCCATTCACCCGCTCTGATGCCACTCTTAAGGCGCCTCACCTGGATCGCAGCTTGCGACCATTCGTTATCGTCGCTAAGCATATCCCCGGGTCGGAGAATCAAATTGCTGACTCCCTGTCTCGCTTTCTGTTTCAGAAATTCAGGACGCTGGCTCCGGAGGCGGACCGTATCCCTACTCCGGTACCTCGCTATTCAGAGTTGATATTCCCGTAAACCACCCGCTAAAACCCTGCTCGACTCATCACTCAACACCATCCTTTACGCAGTCGCCCCAGGACCCTCCAATCCTACCTTACCGCCTGGAAAAGTTTTAAATCATTCCACGCTTCTTACAACCTACCCTTCCCGATGTTTCCCTTCTTTCCATAATGTATTAACTAAGTAATAGAACTCCGTTCTAATTAATAGAACCCCTTTTTCCTTTTCTGTCCTCTCTCTTTCCGTCCAGCGAGCATTGGCCTCACAGCGGACGGAGTGAGAGCCCCGGTAGAGCGCTCCTGTTTTCTCTTTCATCCAGTGAGCATTCGGTCTCCAGCAGATGCCGCGTGAGGAAATCTCCCGGGCAGGCACTCACTTTCGCTATTTCCCGTTTCCTTCCGTCCAGCGGGCACTAGTCTCACAGCGGACGGAATGAGAACCTCCCGGTCGAGTTCGTACGTTTTCTCTTTCATCCAGTGAGCTTTGGTCTCCAGCAGATGCCGCGTGAGAAAATCTCCCGGGCAAGCACTCATTTTCCCTTCGCGTTTCCCCTTTCCGTCCAGCGAGCACTAGTCTCACAGCGGACGGAGTGAGAACTTCCCGGTAGAGCTCCAACGTTTTCTCTTTTCATCCAGTGAGCATTTGGTCTCCAGCAGATGCCGCGTGAGAAAATCTCCCGGGCAAGCACTCATTTTCCCCTTCGCGTTTCCCCTTTCCGTCCAGCGAGCACTAGTCTCACAGCGGACGGAGTGAGAACTTCCCGGTCGAGCTCCACGTTCTCTCTCATCCAGTGAGCATTTGGTCTCCAGCAGATGCCGCGTGAGAACCTCCCGGGCAAGCACTCACTTTCCTGTACGTTCCTCCCTTTCCGTCCAGCGAGCATTGGTCTCACAGCGGTCGGAATAAATCTATACCAAACGGGCATTGGTCCCACAGCAAAGCTCCACGTTTCTCCTTTCCGTCCAGCGAGCATTGGTCTCACAGCGGTCGGAATAAATCTATACCAAACGGGCATTGGTCCCACAGCAAAGCTCCACGTTTCTCCTTTCCGTCCAGCGAGCATTGGTCTCACAGCGGTCGGAATAAATCTATACCAAACGGGCATTGGTCCCACAGCAAAGCTCCCACGTTTCTCCTTTCCGTCCAGCGAGCATTGGTCTCACAGCGGTCGGAATAAATCTATACCGAACGGGCATTGGTCCCACAGCAAAGCTCCCACGTTTCTCCTTTCCGTCCAGCGAGCATTGGTCTCAGCGGTCGGAATAAATCTATACCAAACGGGCATTGGTCCACAGCAAAGCTCCCACGTTTCTCCTTTCCGTCCAGCGAGCATTGGTCTCACAGCGGTCGGAATAAATCTATACCAAACGGGCATTGGTCCCAGCAAAGCTCCCACGTTTCTCCTTTCCGTCCAGCGAGCATTGGTCTCACAGCGGTCGGAATAGGAATACCAAGCGTGCCTCGGTCCCACAACAAACGTTCAAACGCCCCACGTCCACAGGCCAGCAGGGCCCATCTAGTCCAGGCAGTGAACGGCTTCACAGGCCCCGCGCATACAAAAAAAATAAAAATCAGACCCTTCCTCGCGATGCCAGTCCGCCAAGCTCGGCTCTCTGGGGGTTTATAATCCAGCGGCTGTCCTCTGCTCCTTAGCGTTAGGGGGTACTCTGGGTTCGGGCCAAACCCCGAGCCCGGAGCCCCGGGCCGGATTCCGAGCCCGGAACCCTCCCTCCGGACAGCACGCCAAATACGCATTAAACCTATATCCCTTAATTGGCATGTAAGTGCGAACTCGTGAAAGCGGATTAGAACACACACCAAAAACCGGCACTTGTGGAAATGTACTGAAGGTGTTAGGATTGGTCTGGAGATCCGAAAATGATGACTTTGTGTTTGATCTAAAGGGACTGCTGGACATCTTAAAGGGCAAGGAAAACACAAAGAGAAGTGTATTACAGACATCAGCTCGCATCTTCGACCCCATTGGGTTTCTCACCCCATTTACCATACGGGTAAAATGCCTTTTCAAGAACTATGGGAAAGGGGTATCGGGTGGGATGAACAGTTACCCCCAGACCTGGCTGGAACATGGGATCAGTGGTGTGCAGAGCTACCGCAGCTCCACTTGGTTGCAATTCCAAGATGGTACCAAGATGAAACACAGCCAAACACTCCCAGGCAGACCTGGAAAATGGGCAGGATAACAGAGCTATTTCCAGGAAGAGATGGACTTGTTCGTTCCTGCAGGGTTCGCACTTCTACAGAAAGCTTGTTAAAGAGACCTGTTCAGTTGATTTATCCTTTGGAGATTGATTAAGTGATAGGCTGAATAGTGATGAACCATAGTTCATCGGGCGGGAGAATGTTGTGAAATGTTTGTAAAAAGCACTTTAAAAGCCAAGTTCATGCTATTTAGTTATAAATATAAAAGAAATGGTTAATTATGGTTTGATTGAAACTCACTGTTTGCTTTTATTTTATTTACATTGTTTACATCTTATATGTGAAACTTTTTGATTGACAGTAGAAGACACAGGAAGTGCTTTGTTTGGAGAAGTTCACACGGATGTTATTTGTGTATTCGTGATAGATAGAATGTGAGACAGGATGACACGTGTTTTGTAATGCTTGAGTTTAAACTGTAAATCGGAAAGATTATTGTATTTACGTATTGTACAGTAAACGTTCACGGCAAACCCAAGCGTTTTGGTCATCATTGGAAGCCATTCCACTACAGCGTAGTCATAGTAAAAAGGATAAATACTTATGTAATCAATCATTTTAAATGAAGCAGAGGGTCATGAGTCAGGAAAGACATGTGACCTTTTCACTCCTATTGGCTAAACTGAGTCATCGAACACTATAGTGACCTCCCCGAAATCCATGAGGGGATTATTACTGGATCTGCAGGTTTGGAATGTCTGGGCATTAGGTCAATGACGATCCAGGAAAGCAAGCAATTAATCAATCAGGCATTTTAAGCATTGATTTAAAATAATCACTGGATTGTAAAACAAGTCATGTGCTTAAATTAATAACATTTAATATCTCTCGTAAAAAATCTTAAAAAAACAAAAAATTAAAATAATTTCTCAGCATTTCAGTTGGATCTAGGGTGAGATGTTTGGAAGGCTGAAATAGGAAATGGGCAAACAATGAACTGTATAATGCGATGACTGTGGTCTGAGGTGGTTTTAAGAAAGCAAACCAACACAATGGAAAACTTTCAATAGGAAGGGATGTCTTTGACTGACAGGAAAAAAGAAAAGAAAGTGGTGATACTTTTGAACGACAGCCAAGAAGCGAGGGCTACATAGGGGTGGAAGTGTATATAAATATATTTCCTTCTGTAAAAATGTTTAAATTCAAAACAAGATTTTGAAGTGAAACGATTCCTAACTTTTATGATACTGGTGTACAGTTAGTTCTCTATTACTAGAAATGACTGGTTTCACCATTTAGTGCATTCACAGAGTGTTTTCTCAATTTTATGTTACATTGATTTTGAAAATTCCTCATCTAACCGCACACCAAAACCTAAAATGATATACTTGAATACTTGCTTCCAGATAGGCATTGTGTTTGCTTTTGGAGACTACTATTTACAGAATCTTTAAAACCAATGTCAATAAAAGTGAAGAAAGCTATTATGAGATTGAAAATCGGAAAAGACAATCTATCAGGGATGTCAAACCGGTGTCACGGAGGGCCTAGTGTATGCAGGTTTTTGGGTTTTATTTAAATTAGTTCCCAGTTCAGACCTAATCAACCAGTAGAGGGTAGAACCTTACCAATTAGTGACCTAATTAATCAATCAAGAACAAGGTGAGAGCAAAGACCTGTAGACACTCGGCCCTCCATGGAACCGGTTTGACACCTGTGATCTAGAACATAATCAAACCCAGAGGCATTTTGATAACAACAGCTGGGAAGATCATTAAGGACAAAAGCCCTGGTGAGATCAACAACCGCAAAAATCTTGGCGGGCAAAGGAAGAGAAACGCAAAAAATAGTGAAACAGAGAGAAAATGAATGTTCAAACATATTAGGAACTCCGACTGGCCAAGTTAACTGATTCAAGTCCAGTTGGACTAATCTTTAGTTTCCTGTCCCAATACTTATGGAGGACACAGTACATTATAGATTCTAGCCCAGGGAGAACCAATTACATGGAACGCTCAGTAGTATTTTGAAGGTAAAGGTCAAAGTAAATGAGATAAAAAAAAATCACAACTGTTTAACATGAATTATTGTGTTATGTCTTCATTCTGTATGAGGGCTTGCGGGAAGCAAGGAAGTGATACATTGTTAATCATCAATTTCATCAGACATAATGAGGGCAATTGCTTCACAATGAGTGGGTGTGGGAGTCAGAGATGCACAGTTCTCGCCCTCCCTCTCTTCCCTCTACGTTATGCCTAACCTGTCTGTGAGCCAGGCCTTATTTGAATAAACCACCACAAACATATAATTGGCTCCTGAATTTGGCTTTCTCTGCACTCGTTTTATATTGGACGTTGTTCATGCTGACTTTGACCTATGAAGGGTAAATATTATTTTGCTTTACAAAATATTATACCTTACTAAAATCATGTTCAAAACGCAATTCGTTGTCCAACAAAAACTAATTTACAGTTTTTTTATTCACTTTGGTACTATTTTCACAAGTATTCGGTAAAACCTCACATCTCTTAGTACAAAACTCAAAGCAGATCATCAAAAAGTCCGTTTTTTCAAACATGTAATCACATGTTCAATTGACTAAGTACAATGCACAAAATGACACAATCACTTTTTCACAACACCTAATCAGTGTGTTATCTAAGAAATACCTTTCATATGAAGTAATTGTCTTTCACAATGCAATGCTCACAATACTTTTGATAAGATTCTCATCTCATTTGCGTAAATACATTTGACCAACACTTAATCCAACTGATCTTAATGGTTATTCACTGAACCGTTTGGTAAACCTATATATTTTAATTTCAGCAATAAACAGTATCGATTTTAAGAACTACAGAAATAAAATGTGTTTTGTACGAACATATAAATTAACCACACATGATGAATACTCGTTATTGCTAATTGATTTCACTGAAATGAGATGTGGATGAGAATCTATTGCCAAATGCTCAAGAAAGGCTTGATCCAAATTACATGCAATGTAATGTGTGCCCTAAATGTTATGTTTTGTTCTCATTTAGTTACATACTTAATAATTATACCTATGTTACAATTATATCTGAAAAATACGTAAAAACTAATTTGCCCAAATTATTGTAGGATGCTTTCATTGATCCTTCACTTGAATACACATAGGATGGATATTTTGGAAATGATAGATTATGTAAATGTAAGTAATGTAATGTGTAGTGTGTATCACCTAATGTGACACTGTGTAATCTGTCTTTTACAGTATAGTACTGTAGCATATTACAGGTTTTTTTATTCGCTTTGGTACTATTTTCACAAGTATGTGGTAAAACCTCACAACTGTAAGTACAAAACTCAAAAGCAGATTGTCAAAAAGTCTGTTTTTCAAACATGTAATCACATTTTCAACAGACTAAGGGCAATGCACAAAATCAAAGAAATACCTTTCATATGAAGTTATTGTCTTTCAACAATGCAATGCTCACAATACTTTTGATAAGCTTCTCATCCCATTTGCGTAAATACATTTGACCAACACTTAATCCAACTGATCTTAATGGTTATTCACTGAACCGTTTGGTAAACCTATATATTTTCATTTCAGCAATAAACAGTATATTGATTTTAAGAACTACAAAATAAAATGTGTTTTTGTACGAACATATAAATTAACCACACATGATGAATACTCGTTTTGCTAATTGATTTCAGATTGGGGTAACCACAATAGGTCATTAGATATTCTGTAATAGTGGGGTGGTAACACTGGCAATTTCTTTCAACATGGAGCAGGATAGACAGCAAGGAATAGGAAGAGCTCAAGGGATTTGTCAGAGGTGGGCTGGGCACCAACAGAGAGGTGGGCATAGGCACCAACAGAGAGGTGGGCATAGGCACCAACAAAAAGAGGTGGGCATGGGCACCAACAGAGTCATAGAGGTGGGCATGGGCACCAACAGAGAGGTCAAAGAGGTGGGCATAGGCACCAACAGAGAGGTCAAAGAGGTGGGCATGGGCACCAACAAGTCATAGAGGTCATGGGCACCAACAGAGGTGGGCAGTCATAGGGCACCAACAGAGAGGTCATAGAGGTGGGCATGGGCACCAACAAAGAGGTCATAGAGGTGGGCATGGGCACCAACAAAGAGGTCATAGAGGTGGGCATGGGCACCAACAGAGCAGTCATAGAGGTGGACATGGGCACCAACAGAGCAGTCATAGAGGTGGGCATGGGCACCAACAGAGCAGTCATAGAGGTGGACATGGGCACCAACAGAGCAGTCATAGAGGTGGGCATGGGCACCAACAGAGCAGTCATAGAGGTGGACATGGGACCACATAGCAGTCAAGGTGGGCATGGGCACCAACAAAGAGGTCATAGAGGTGGGCATGGGCACCAAGTCATAGAGGTGGGCATAGAGGTAGAGGTGGACATGGGCAGTCATAGAGGTGGACATGGGCACCAACAAGGTGGGCATGGGAGCAGTCATAGAGGTGGGCATGGGGCACAGTCATAGAGGTGGGCATGGGCACCAACAGAGCAGTCATAGAGGTGGGCATGGGGACCAGGTGGACATAGAGCAGTCATAGAGGTGGGCATAGGCACCAACAGAGCAATCATAGAGGTGGGCATGGGCACCAACAGAGCAGTGGGCATGGGGACCAACATAGAGGTCATAGAGGTGGGCATGGGCACCAACAGAGAGGTCATAGAGGTGGGCATGGGCACCAACAGAGAGGTCATAGAGGTGGGCATGGGTCACTGTCCAAGTGCCTGGACAACGTGAAGGAAACATCTCCATGTGCGCAGCTATCTCTGAAGATGGTGTGGTAGGACGTAGGCCATTACTTGGCTCCTATAACAATTACATTGAGCAGGCCTGTCAAGGTGAAGGGGTCACCTATGTCATTGTGTGGGACAATGTCAGCTTTCACCACGCAGAGGTAGTTCAAGCATGGTTTCAGGCCCATCCTCGATTCATGACCCTCTACCATATTCTCCTTTCCTCAACCCTATTGAGGAATTGTTTTCAGCATGGAGGTGGAAGGTCTATCGCCAACCCCTTGAGCGTGCCACCCTCCTTCAGGCCATGGATGATGCATGTGATGACATCAATGTAGACCAATGTCAAGCATGGGTTCGTCACGCCAAAAGGTTTTTTCCAAGGTGCTTGAACAATGAGGACATTCATTGTGATGTGGATGAGAATCTATGGCCAAATGCTCAAGACAGGCTTGATCCAAATTAATGTAATGTAATGTGTGCACTAAACGTTTTGTTCTCATTTAGTTACATAATAGAAATTGTACCCATGTTACAATTATATCTGAAAAATAAAAACAAATTTGCCCAAATGATTGTAGAGGATGTCTTCATTGATCCCTCACTTCATTATGTAAGACTCGGAAAGTCTCTCTCTCTCCTAGATGGGAGGATCATGGACTAATTGTTGTCACCTGGGGTTTTGTCTGCATCTGTTCTGTGTTTCTGTAATCAGTCTGTGTATTTAAGTTTGTCTTTTGTGGGTTGTCATTGACGGTCATTGTTTGCATGTAATGGTTTCGTTTCCGTGTAGAGGATTATCTGTGTTCTTGTTTTCGTGTCAGTCCGTGTGTGTTTGATGATTAAAAGCACAATATTAATCGAAAATCTCCGCGTTTGCTTCCTGCCCGTTCCTGTACCTGCTACACACCCAGATTCATTACACATAGAATGGATATTTTGGAAATGATAGATTATGTAAATGTAAGTAATGTAATTGTATTGCCTAATGTGAAACTGTGTAATCAGTCTTTTACAGTATAGTACTGTAGCATATTAATTTTAGCACTTCTAAGGCTGATTTGAAACATGTATCTTGCATTGTTTGCTGTTGGATGAACTGATTGTTAAAAGTACTAAACTGAAAGAAGATCATATTGTTGTGTTTCAGTGATTAAACCAAATGTTCCCATTACATATTAGCATGTGCAACTGACTGAAAGCGTTACATCAGGTTTTGAAAGAATGACTAGCTGCGTTACAAGTGTGATCAGTTTGGATCTTTGTACTAAGAGTTTTGAAAATGTACACTTTACTTGTGAAAATAGTACCAAAGCGAATAAAAAAACTGTAGTTCGGCCTATATCTTAACACAGTTTAGAAATCCAAATCTCTAAAAACAATAAGAATTTGTTCACCTCTAAATATATTCTTTTATCCTTATTACACTATTTGTGTTGTTGTGTTTGTCTCATTTTTTTCTGTAACTACAACTTGTCTATGTCTTGCTAGTTTTACATCTGTATTTCATAATTGTTACAATAAAAAAGAAAAAGAGTAAAATTATTAGCGGATCTGCGGGAGTCTGAGAGTAAAATACTTGTTTTAGAAACCCCTATTTTAGGCCGGATGTCTAATACGTTATGCACAATGTATAATCAAAAATGTATAACATACCTTAGTCCGCAATTACATTTTAAGTTAGAAAGCGAGTTGGTTTAAAGACATGAGCCACATACATAATAAGCCACATACCGTGAACACACCCCGGACTGTCTTGTTCTAACCATTCACACCAGGTAGCCATTATTCTAATTAATAAGTGTATACATGTTCCCTCAGTTTCCAATGTCTTTGTGCTTCATTGTTGTATGTCTGATCATTAAGTTGGTGAGTGTTTCGTATACAGCCTTTGTGTAATATTTTAGTAGTTGCTACATAGCACACTTTAATTTCAAAGTTGTATATGTTTTTACATTTTTTTCGTGTTTGTGTTTGAATTAAAACTCCATCACACGTTTGTGACAGAATGAAGCACCCGACAAGGAATCAGTAGGTACGGAGCTCCAAAAATATTTAGAGGGTTATCGGGGTTGTTGTTGCAGAGACGGGGTGACCCTTTCCGACCTCCACCGCCAGTGCCTGAAGAGCACTGACCCCTAACTCTGACACCAGAGCCTGTCGAGGATTGACCTTCTACCTCCACCACCAAAGGTAAGAGGCCTGGCCTCTTCTTCCACTGCATGAGCCATAAGCGGACTGGCCTCCATCCCCTCTGCAGGAGCTGCAGGGGATCTGTTCCCCTTCCCCTCTGATAAAGCTGGCAGAGGGGTGGTCCCCTTCCACTCGGCAGGAGCCTGCAGGAAGTTTTGCTCACTTCCCCTCTGCCCAGAGTCCATGGAGATCTGGCCTTCCCCTGAGCCCTTTAGGGCTGGACTCCTTGGCCGAGCGGCCCCGGTACTAGGACCGCAGCTAAGGCAGGATGGGAAAGCGAGAGGCTCATCAGGACAAGGCTAAAAGGAAAGTGTTTATTAAGAAGAGCAAGCG
>CM055732.1:13049347-13070875 GCA_029465975.1 Dallia pectoralis | reverse complement strand
GATCTTATGGATGTCGACAGCAGCCGTGTCTCCGTTTCATCCTCTGACCGCTTTGTAGAGAAGCCAATCAGGAGGAGCCAGAGGTTGGTACTGAAACACCAACTGACCAAGACAGCCGGCCTGAAGGAGGACCTAGAGAGGTACAGAAGGGAGATGATGGATGACGGATACTGGAGTCCATGATGGCGGGGAGACCTACATCGTCAATATGGAGTCTCAGGTGACTAACCTGAAACTTCTGAGGCAGGCTGCTGGCAGTAGACAGATCTCTCTGAACTTCATGGCATGGCCAAAGATCTGGTTACCTCCATTCAGGACATGGAGGGAATGAGACTGGCCTACCTAGTGGAGAAGTTCAGGGCTTTCAAATCACTGAAGCAAGTTAGGTATGATATTTGTTCTGGATTGTCTTTTTTTAGCTATACTGTTTATTACCAAATATTACAATAATGTCCCCATGCTTTTTGCAGTAACACACTGAGCATGCGGTTACGTGCTGCGAGGAGCTGAAGGATGGGAGGGAAATGAAGAAAATGTACTTCTTCCTGACCCGCTTGGATGGGTACGAAACGGGTGTTGGAAGGTTGGACGGCCAAACAAGCAGAGTTGAACCGCAACCGTAAAACCTGCCTTGCTCAGATGTTGTATCTTTTCAATGAGGTAAGCAAGTGGAATAGTTGATACAGCGCTAAATATGGTCACAACATTCCCATTAATTGCAATTGAATTACTCTTAGATATATGGATATACATGTGGCTTTAACAGTAGTACCATAAATCTTAATTCAGCTACCTCCATTCTATGTGAAGTTCTGTATATGTACTATATTTACTGTTTGTTGTCCTGCTTCAGGAAGTTGGGTATATGTTAAGAATATTTTACGTATTCCTTAGATTAATTAATTTAGAATTCCTATGAACTCCTTATTAAATCAAAACACTATACACACAAGGTCTCGTTGGGTTAGTTTATTGAGAGCTCTGACCACACAGGACTTACAGTGAGCTTATAACACTTTGAAAAGCCCGCCCCTCAGTACCCACAATGTACTTCCAGCACTTCAGAATAAAAGTCCCTATGTATACAGTACATCACAAGCAGTTAGGCCTTTATTAAGCACATTGTAATGGTCTTTTATTATAGCAATCCTGTTCGTCCCTAACAGTATACCCTTTCCCATCTTTTGTTATTTTTGATGATATCAGATTCCTATCACGTAACATTTAAATAGTTGAATGAAAATGATGGCACCAGGAACATTTTAAACGTTTCTTACATTTCCCCAGATGCGAAAAAGACTGCAAGGTGTACCTGTTTGCTCCAGTGCCACGCCCCGGAACCCCACTCCAATTCTGACCGTTGAGCCCTGCAAGATGACCAGGCCCGAAACGCTGTCCGCCGATGCCACCGTCTGCCCCTGATAGCCCAGGCCCCGCCCCTGGTGAAGGCCAGAGAAGAAATTAAACTTCCTGCCTTAGTGACTAAAGGCTCCGGAGAAAGGTATCGTAATCCTGTGACCTCGCCCCTAGCTTTTCTTTCTTCACCTAGCTTATACAGATACAGTAACTCTGTGCTCTGCCTTCCTCAGGAAGCTGATTAGGGGCCAGAAGCAAATGGTGTGGGATAATGGCAACATCATGAACAGCACCCTAGTGGCCAAGAAGATGGACATCATCCAGAGCCGAGCTGCTCCACTGCGCTCCAAACAGGTAGGTGTCTCAGTTGTCAGTGGTGTCAATGGGAATCAATTAATACATGTGACCCAGTTCGATGCTGGAATATGTGGACCATTCAAGATCTCATTCCAGTGATATAGAACATGGTAGGTCTGCATGGCCTGCATGTTTATTAAGAAAAGGGAACTGACCCCTGACCTGTTTGTATTGTGTATTCATCTAAAGATCTCAAGAGAAGCTAACGTTTGATTCACTGTGTTCTCTTTCCTGTCCCAGAAAATGTAGGGGAGCTATAAGGCTTGCCAGAGGAGACGCATAGTTCACCCAGCACAGCCAGAAGAGGACTGGTCACTCCTCAGAGCCTGGTTGCTTTCTAGGTTTCTTCCTAAATTTGACCTTCAGGGAGTTTTTCCTAGCCGCAGGGTATCAACTTCTTCAACTTGTTCTTCTTGTTCAACTTGTTGATGTGTGCTCTGTCGGATTCAGGCTGGGTGATCGTAAAAAATAAATTTGGCTGATTTGATTGCATACAACCACGTAGTGATTATCTACTTATTCTAACGCATTTAAATAAATGATAGATCCACTTCCACATCCTTCTCTGCTCTGAAATGAATGTTCTTCTGCTGCAAAATGGCAACTAAACCTTGAAATGTAGAGAATGTTCAGACGGGACGACTGCTCAGCTGTCATTAAAAGATGTGGATGATCTGTGGTCCCCGGCCACTCTGTAGATGACACATTTGCTATTGTTCAGGGTGATACCCCAGTAATTGGTTCTGATGTTGGAGGACTCTGGAGGTCAAGGGTATATAGGTAGTCCTCCAACATCTGCTAAACTTTAATACAACCAACAGTTTCTAAAAGGTTTTAAATGATCAGTGACTGTTGTTGTTACAAGGTAAATAATAAATGACAGTAAACCCAGAAAAAGCTAATAATTTAGGTAGTGTGCCAATTAAAATAACACGGATTACAATGACCTTGGTATAACTATCCATCCTGTCGCAAACATCCTCTTTCTCGAATCACACCCATCCATACTATGTAGAATGCAGCCACAAACGTATTGTATAACAACTGACCAGGGATATTAGCACTTGTGTGGGTTGACAACCATGGTCTCTTATTAGCAGCTTGTGAACAGGTTTGCTAGGACAACAAAAATGGACTTGCGTGACTTGCAGTCATTCATCTTATTTCCTTCAGAGTTCAGCACAGCTGGCTGGTTGTGGTGGTTGTAGTCCAATGCTTTTGGAAACCAGACATAGCCTTGCAATGGTGTTGTTATAAAGTCAGTACTTGTATTATTTAACAAATGCTAGAACACTTACAACTGGAATTTTGTGGTAAAAGGTATGGCAGTTTGCATTCCACCCTGGGCAGGACATGGACCACCCTATACTGATCACCCAGACATTGTAGGTAATCTGTGACAAGATATTAACGGGCAATGCCTATCCTGTCTATGGTATAAAGAGCTATCTATGTTTACCAGATATGATCTAACTAGATAACAGCTAACCTGTTTGGCATTTTGGCCAAGATAATACAGCATGTCTTGGGAATTATTATTTTTTATAACATGCTGACCATGGTTTTGCTATAAACATACCAAGAGACACTTGTACTGTTGGCTCAGGCTAGTAACACAAGAACGGAGGAAAATATCAGTATTAATGAAGACGCCATCTTTGAGTATTAATATGCTAACAATACTAAAGATACTCACTTCATATCTTTCCATGAGACATTTTTCAGTATAATTGAGCCCAGCATTTTACTATGTTTGTAGATGAATAAAAACTGTATCACAGTAAGCATCTTACAAATGACTCGCCCAGATGTATCACAGTACACATATTACAAATGTCTTGCCTAGATGTATCACAGTACACATAATACAAATGACTCGCCTAGATGTATCGCAGTACACATAATACAAATGACTTGCCTAGATGTATCACAGTACACATAATACAAATGACTTGCCTAGATGTATCACAGTACACATAATACAAATGACTCGCCTAGATGTATCACAGTACACATAATACAAATGACTTGCCTAGTTGTATCACAGTACACATAATACAAATGACTCGCCTAGATGTGTCACAGTACACATAATACAAATGACTCGCCTAGATGTATCACAGTACACATAATACAAATGACTCGCCTAGATGTATCGCAGTACACATAATACAAATGACTCGCCTAGATGTATCGCAGTACACATAATACAAATGACTCGCCTAGATGTATCACAGTACACATAATACAAATGACTCGCCTAGATGTATCACAGTACACATAATACAAATGACTCGCCTAGATGTATTACAGTACACATACAAATGACTTGCCTAGATGTATCACAGTACACATACAAATGACTTGCCTAGATGTATCGCAGTACACATAATACAAATGACTTGCCTAGATGTATCACAGTACACATAATACAAATGACTCGCCTAGATGTATCACAGTACACATAATACAAATGACTCGCCTAGAAGTATCACAGTACACATTAGACAAATGACTGAGATTTTAATCTTTCATCAAAACTTAGTCTAAACTCAAATCTCATTCTAAACCAGACTTAACCCCATGTTAGATGAAGCTTCTTAATCTGAGGCTTGCCAAATGTCCTCGCTTCAGATGGTAATCGGATAGTAAAACAGGAGCTCACTCTCACACACACATTCTCTCTATTGATGTTCTATCAATATAGAGTGAAGATGAGCAGATATCGAGCTGTGAGGTGAAGAGCCAAACACTAATCGTGCCGTTCCCCAACAGACGGGAAGATCTCTCTCAACAGGATGTCATTTTGTGTACGCCACCTCCACTCCATCTAGTCCCTACTTAATTCTTATGCCCCGCCCTCTCTCCACACCCAACAGCCTGGCCAACCCCCACCTCAAGTCCACACCTGTTCTACCACAATCAAACCTAAGAGGAGATTTCCTGACCTCAGGTAGGGCACAGGGCCTGATCTTTTGGATGTGACTTTAAAACAGTGATCTAATGACCTGTGAAATACAAATTGCATTTACTGTACGGGTAGGGTTGGTGCCAATGGTGTCTGGGATCATTTATTATAGGGGTGTTGACAGCGGGGTCTCAGATATAGGTCCAATCATTGCATCATTAGATTAGATTAAACTTCATTAGGGTTGGTGCCAATGGTGTTGATGACTGTGTCCTGGATCATTTATTGTGGGGGCGTTGACAACTGTCTGGGATCATTTATTGTGGGGGCGTTGACAACTGTCTGGCATCATTTATTGTAGGGGCGTTGACAACTGTGTCTGGCATCATTTATTGTGGGGGCGTTGACAACTGTGTCTGGCATCATTTATTGTGGGGGCAGTGACAACTATCTGGCATCATTTATTGTAGGGGCGTTGACAACTGTGTCTGGCATCATTTATTGTAGGGGCGTTGACAACTGTGTCTGGCATCATTTATTGTGGGGGCGTTGACAACTGTCTGGCATCATTTATTGTAGGGCGTTGACAACTGTGTCTGGCATCATTCATTGTAGGGCGTTGACAACTGTGTCTGGCATCATTTATTGTCGGGGCGTTGACAACTGTGTCTGGGCTAAAGTTCCAATCATTGAATCATTAGATTAGATTCAACTTTATTGTCATTGAACACTACAAGTACAGTACAACGAAATACAGTTTACATTCAACCAGAAGTGCACAAATGAAATGAGATGGGTTAGTGTAAGGATGTGCAATTGACATGGATAAGTAAATGTGCCGGTATTCAGTTTAACAATGTAGCAGATTGCAAATGTGCAAAGGGTGATACAGGTGGAAATGGCAAATATAATAAAAAGGTTAGCAGTGTGTAGAGCAGGAGGTAGTAATGGGGCTACCACAGTATGCATTGTGCAAATAAGGTAGATAAAAAAGGTAGCAGAGTGTATGCTAGATTACCAAGGGGGTTCAGAGTTAAGCATGTTAACGGCAGTTAACGGAAGAAACTGTTCCTGAGCCTGCTGGTGCGGGAGAGTAGAGAACTGTACCGCTTGTCTGATAGCTGCGGGGCAAACAGTTTATGGCTCTGGTGTGAGGGGTCCCTGCTAATGCCACATGCACTCTGCAGACAGCGCTTGTGCTGGATGTCTATGATTGTGGCTGGGAGCTGGGAACCAATGATGCGCTGGGACTTCCGGTTGGCCGCTAAGCAACCGTTGTACCAAACGTTAGCACGGTTGGTTAGAATGCTCTCAAAGGTGCAGCTGTAAAAGTTTACCAGGATGTTGGGAGATGTATGGGCCTTTAACTTCCTTAAAAAGAAAGGCGTTCTGGGGTTGAGGGACCAGGATAGGTCGTTGGAGATCTGGACACCCAGGAATTTGTAGCTGGCCACACGTTCCTCCATGGTCTCATCAATGAGAACTGAGGCATTGATACAGCTTTTTGTGTTCCTGTAATTCACAATCAGTTCTTTGGTTTTCTTGGATTTGATGGCCAGGTTGTTATCTGCACACCAAGCCACTGGGTGGTTGACCTCCTCTCTGTAGGCTGCCTCATCATGGCCATGCAATTGGCTCCAACTTTTAATTGGTTAATTTCCCTTAAAAATAGTAGTTTAGGTATTTTATGTATGCAATCAATAGTCCACAAAATGGACTTAATGTAAATATAAGTTGTCGTAATACATGGCAAGCTCATTTTAACATGGTTTCCTGCCCTCTAGTGGCCTCCGCAAGTCTCGTGAGCAGGGGTCGGAAGAGTGACAATGAAAAGCACATAAGAAGGTCCCTGGACCACAGGTAAAACATAATAAACCCTTCTCAAGTCAAACTGTGACCTGCTGCCTGGTGTGTTCAATAAGAAACATTTACTCTCTGGCATGGTGAAGTTTCAGCCGTTATTTGATCAAACATAACGGGGAAGATGTGTGATCTTAGCGACGTGATCTGCTCATTTCAGCATCTCAGAAGTTGCCCAACGGAAAGTCTTTAGTGTGACTTGTGTCTTCTTCTCAGGAGCTCGTGTGGAGACCTGGTAGATGACTCCAGCGGTGGTGTGTCCATCACAGGCTCGATCTCATCCATGCCCTCCTGCCTACCATTCTCCTGGTTCGGGGAGCCAGGAAGGGAGAGAGAGAAGGAGAGGAAAAAGCTTCACTCTGTCTCCAGCTGCAGTTTACCCTACATGACCACCGGAGGCAGAAGAGACTGCCAGGTGGGAGACACAGGCCTTGTCTTAATTGATGTTCAACACACTCAAGCTTTGAGACTTGAATTGTATTCTGTTATGCTTGCTGGTTTGCCCTTTATAATGTCATCTAGTCCATTTTGACTCTGTTGTGGGGTTGGTTATGTGGGTGTGCTGGCATGCAGCTGGAGTGTGTAGGTCACAAATGTCTTTGGTCCTCCTCCTAGAGAATGAATGTAGCCGAGAAAGTAGCAGCTCTGCTCTTCTCTCAGGGATGCTATCGGATCTTTCTCTCTCTGCACGCTCTCAAACTCTTACCTTCTCCTCTTCAGAGGTGAGTCTGTTGTCCTTCTATCTGATTCACATGGTCTACATCTCTCTTCCCCTCATCCATGTCTCCGACCTGATTTCTGGTCTACTTTTCTAGCCTGCCCTGATTAGGTTTTCTCTTCTCTGTAGCTCATTGGGAAGGAAGTCAAATTCTACCTAATGACCCAGAATATTGTTCTATGTTACTATTTAATTTAAAATAGGTATCATAATACACATACATTGTTTTGTGTGTTTTTATAGACTCTGGACAATGGCAATAATCGATGTCCTAGCCGCCCCCTGGACCAATCAGCAGGTCTGTCTGTGGTTGATGGGCATGAGCATGGACCAATACGCAGCCGAGTTTACTGCCAACAGTGTGGACGGGCTGCAACTACTCACTCTGGACAGCAACAAACTTAAGGTAGGTGGTTCTACAAGCAGTCACACCTGTGTCTCAATACTAGCCTTCACTTCCAGTCCTGCCCTATCAGTAAGGAGGTGAGGATGCAGGGCGTGTGAGGAGTATTGCAACTCTCTTCTGACTAGACTCAAGTCACTTTGATTCCTAATGGATCATCCTACTGTGACCTAATGTTGTTGGGGTTTTTCAGGCTCTTGGTGTGTGTAGTCAAAGTGACCGTGCTGCTTTGAAAAAGAGGCTGAAGGAGATGAGGAAGACTGTGGAGAGGGAGAAGGACAAGGAGACCGAATGCAGGAGGAAGGAGGAGAGAGCAAAAGAGAGAAATAGGAGGAAGGAGAGTGATGAAAAGGAGAAGCTGGAGCGGGCAAATAAGGGAATGGAAGCCCGACTCGGTATTAGAAAGGTCAGGACTGAGTCCCTCTGCTGAAGCCTGACTTCTGAACTCCAACCACTTATCCTACACATGTTCAGTCACTGGAGTCCCTCTGCTGAAGCCTGACCCTTGACTTCTGAACTTTAACCCCTTATCCTACACATGTTCAGTCACTGGAGTCCCTCTGCTGAAGCCTGACTTTTGACTTCTGAACTCCAACCCCTTATCCTAGACATGTTCAGTCACCGGAGTCCCTCTGCTGAAGCCTGACCTTTCACTTCTCAACTCCAACCCCTTATCCTACACATGTTCAGTCACCGGAGTCCCTCTGCTGAAGCCTGACCTTTCACTTCTCAACTCCAACCCCTTATCCTACACATGTTCAGTCACCGGAGTCCCTCTGCTGAAGCCTGACCTTTCACTTCGAACTCCAACCTCTTATCCTACACATGTTCAGTCACCGGAGTCCTTCTGCTGAAGCCTGACCTTTCACTTCTGAACTTTAACCCCTTATCCTACACATGTTCAGTCACCGGAATCCCTCTGCTGAAGCCTGACCTTTCACTTCTGACCTTCAACCCCTTATCCCACACATGATCTTCAGTAACACGTTTTAATGTTTATCTAAAAGCTCTAACTACCAGCACAAATATCAGTTTTACTGTAAGTCTTTACTGCCAATGGCATATTATAATTTGTATCTATTTTTTAAGGTTTATCTTGCTATGTACAGGCTTTTTTATTAATTTAAAAACAGTTGATAGAATTGAAGCACTAGATTGTATTTTATGCTTTGAATGTTTTTTTTGGATCAATAAATATTTTATCTTCTATTTGACTGTAAAAAACAGATTTTATATTTACCAAAAAATTGCGTTGGTAATGGCGAAAACTTCAGGGCTATGATTATTCATATATGTTTCTTCTTTAAAAGGACCTGAAACCCAGTAATAAGAACAATACCATTAATGACCTTCTGATTATTTAACAGAGGTGGTGTGACATGATCTCATGTTTCGATATTGAACGTGACGAATTTTTCGCAATATCAGTATGACTGTGTGAAATTTCCTAGATGATACGCCGATCACTTTTAAATCGTTTGATATTGGAAGTGCACATTTTTAAGGAAAGTTAACAGTACAGAAACAGAGGACGTGTTTTTTGACGATCGTTGTTTTTGCTGGTCAGAACAGGGATTTGGGCGTTTAAAACAAAGTGTGTGAGGAAAATGAAAATCTGTGGGCGAATGTGCACAACCGTGCCGTGACTGGCTGAAATGGCTGGGAGTGAGAGGCAGGTGGAGGGAGTGGAGGTAAGGAAGTGTCATTTACCAAGGTGGTTAAGAATAGGAAAAGCAGTAGGGGTGTGGTAGAAGATATGAACATCAGAGGTTGTAGTGTGGATGAAGGGGGGGGTATAGCGCGGCCAAGAGGAGGAGTTTAAAGCTATGGTTGTTTTCAGAAACAACAAGGAAAATTAAGAATCCATTAGCGAGGGCTGTCGAGGCAGAGACAGGTAAAGGATGCGAGGTGTCTGAATGAAGGATTGGGATTCATGCTGTGGATGGGAAGCAAGCTGCCAAAGTCTTGAAGCTACAGTCGCTAGGAGGAAGATGAGTGAAGTGATTTGTGCCAGAAAGCATTGCTATAGGTTAGGGGTGTTATTACCTGAGTGCCGGTGGAGGTATCGATGGAAGAGTTGAGTGCCTGGAGAATAAATAGGAAAAATGGAGAGGAAAGCCGCACAATGTTGTTGGAGTTTGACAAAGTACTGTCTACGAGAATGTATCTAGGGTATATACGTTTTTATGTACAGGAGTTTGTACCATCTTCGTTGTGATGCTACAACTGTCAGCCAATGGGGCACGTAGGCAGCATGTACCGCCAAAATGTGTTGTGCTGGATGTGGGGGTCCACATGCGTATGGGAAGTGTGGCGAAAAGGACTGCTTAAAATGATGCAAATGCTGAGGAGGGCACAGCGCAGCTTTGGGGGATGTCAAGTACAAAAACAGGCAGCAGAAGTACAAGGGGCAGAATAAGGTTGTGTATGCTGAAGCAACAAGCAGGGTGGGAGGACAAAGATATGAAGTAGGCGAGGAGCGGAATAGCAAGGTGGGGGTTAAGGCAGGAGTTGGGATGAGCAGACAAGAGGAAGTGGTGGTTAAAGAGTGTGAACATGAGTAAGGTGGGATGGAAATTCCCTGGTGGTAAACAGGATTGATTTCCTGGCATTTATATGCAGCTTTATAAATGAAGGTGCACAGGTTAGTGGGAAATCAGCTTGAATAGACATGGGAGTCACCAGAGACTATATAGGTATAGACATGGTATTGTGAGTCACCAGAGACAATCTAGGTACAGACGTGGTAGTGTGAGCCACCAGAGACCTAGGTACCAGAGACAATCTAGGTACAGACGTGGTAGTGTGAGTCACCAGAGACACCAGACGTGGTAGTGTGACACCAGAGACTATCTAGGTACAGACGTGGTAGTGTGAGTCACCAGAGACTATGTAGGTATAGACGTGGTAGTGTGAGCCACCAGAGACTATCTAGGTACAGACATGGTAGTGTGAGCCACCAGAGACTATTAGGTATAGACGTGGTAGTGTGAGTCACCAGAGACTATTTAGGTATAGACGTGGTAGTGTGAGTCACCAGAGACTATCTAGGTATAGACGTGGTAGTGTGAGTCACCAGAAACTATCAAGGTATTCTCTGGTGACTAACACTACCACGTCTATACCTAAATAGTCTCTGGTGACTCACACTACCATGTCTATACCTTGATAGTTTCTGGTGACTCACACTACCACCTATACCTAGATAGTCTATACCTACCACGATAGTCTCTGGTGACTCACACTACCACGTCTATACCTAAATAGTCTCACACTACCACGTCTATACCTAAATAGTCTCTGGTGACTCACACTACCATGTCTATACCTACATAGTCTCTGGTGGCTCACACTACCACGTCTATACCTAAATAGTCTCTGGTGACTCACACTACCACGTCTATACCTACATAGTCTCTGGTGACTCACACTACCACGTCTGTACCTAGATTGTCTCTGGTGGCTCACACTACCACGTCTGTACCTAGATTGTCTCTGGTGACTCACAATACCATGTCTATACCTATATAGTCTCTGGTGACTCCCATGTCTATTCAAGCTGATTTCCCACTAACCTGTGCACCTTCATTTATAAAGCTGCATATAAATGCCAGGAAATCAATCCTGTTTACCACCAGGGAATTCACTCCCACCTTACTCATGTTCACACTCTTTAACCACCACTTCCTCTTGTCTGCTCATCCCAACTCCTGCCTTAACCCCCACCTTGCTATTCCGCTCCTCGCCTACTTCATATCTTTGTCCTCCCACCCTGCTTGTTGCTTCAGCATACACAACCTTATTCTGCCCCTTGTACTTCTGCTGCCTGTTTTTGTACTTGACATCCCCCAAAGCTGCGCTGTGCCCTCCTCAGCATTTGCATCATTTTAAGCAGTCCTTTTCGCCACACTTCCCATACGCATGTGGACCCCCACATCCAGCACAACACATTTTGGCGGTACATGCTGCCTACGTGCCCCATTGGCTGACAGTTGTAGCATCACAACGAAGATGGTACAAACTCCTGTACATAAAACGTATATACCCTAGATACATTCTCGTAGACAGTACTTTGTCAAACTCCAACAACATTGTGCGGCTTTCCTCTCCATTTTTCCTATTTATTCTCCAGGCACTCACCCCCTTTCCTCCTCTCACCTCCCACTGAAACTCTTCCATCGATACCTCCACCGGCACTCAGGTAATAACACCCCTAACCTATAGCAATGCTTTCTGGCACAAATCACTTCACTCATCTTCCTCCTAGCGACTGTAGCTTCAAGACTTTGGCAGCTTGCTTCCCATCCACAGCATGAATCCCAATCCTTCATTCAGACACCTCGCATCCTTTACCTGTCTCTGCCTCGACAGCCCTCGCTAATGGATTCTTAATTTTCCTTGTTGTTTCTGAAAACAACCATAGCTTTAAACTCCTCCTCTTGGCCGCGCTATACCCCCCCCTTCATCCACACTACAACCTCTGATGTTCATATCTTCTACCACACCCCTACTGCTTTTCCTATTCTTAACCACCTTGGTAAATGACACTTCCTTACCTCCACTCCCTCCACCTGCCTCTCACTCCCAGCCATTTCAGCCAGTCACGGCACGGTTGTGCACATTCGCCCACAGATTTTCATTTTCCTCACACACTTTGTTTTAAACGCCCAAATCCCTGTTCTGACCAGCAAAAAAAACGATCGTCAAAAAACACGTCCTCTGTTTCTGTACTGTTAACTTTCCTTAAAAATGTGCACTTCCAATATCAAACGATTTAAAAGTGATCGGCGTATCATCTAGGAAATTTCACACAGTCATACTGATATTGCGAAAAATTTCGTCACATTCAATATCGAAACATGAGATCATGTCACACCACCTCTGTTAAATAATCAGAAGGTCATTAATGGTATTGTTCTTATTACTGGGTTTCAGGTCCTTTTAAAGAAGAAACATATATGAATAATCATAGCCCTGAAGTTTTCGCCATTACCAACGCAATTTTTTGGTAAATATAAAATCTGTTTTTTACAGTCAAATAGAAGATAAAATATTTATTGATCCAAAAAAAACATTCAAAGCATAAAATACAATCTAGTGCTTCAATTCTATCAACTGTTTTTAAATTAATAAAAAAGCCTGTACATAGCAAGATAAACCTTAAAAAATAGATACAAATTATAATATGCCATTGGCAGTAAAGACTTACAGTAAAACTGATATTTGTGCTGGTAGTTAGAGCTTTTAGATAAACATTAAAACGTGTTACTGAAGATCATGTGTGGGATAAGGGGTTGAAGGTCAGAAGTGAAAGGTCAGGCTTCAGCAGAGGGATTCCGGTGACTGAACATGTGTAGGATAAGGGGTTAAAGTTCAGAAGTGAAAGGTCAGGCTTCAGCAGAAGGACTCCGGTGACTGAACATGTGTAGGATAAGAGGTTGGAGTTCGGAAGTGAAAGGTCAGGCTTCAGCAGAGGGACTCCGGTGACTGAACATGTGTAGGATAAGGGGTTGGAGTTGAGAAGTGAAAGGTCAGGCTTCAGCAGAGGGACTCCGGTGACTGAACATGTGTAGGATAAGGGGTTGGAGTTGAGAAGTGAAAGGTCAGGCTTCAGCAGAGGGACTCCGGTGACTGAACATGTCTAGGATAAGGGGTTGGAGTTCAGAAGTCAAAAGTCAGGCTTCAGCAGAGGGACTCCAGTGACTGAACATGTGTAGGATAAGGGGTTAAAGTTCAGAAGTCAAGGGTCAGGCTTCAGCAGAGGGACTCCAGTGACTGAACATGTGTAGGATAAGTGGTTGGAGTTCAGAAGTCAGGCTTCAGCAGAGGGACTCAGTCCTGACCTTTCTAATACCGAGTCGGGCTTCCATTCCCTTATTTGCCCGCTCCAGCTTCTCCTTTTCATCACTCTCCTTCCTCCTATTTCTCTCTTTTGCTCTCTCCTCCTTCCTCCTGCATTCGGTCTCCTTGTCCTTCTCCCTCTCCACAGTCTTCCTCATCTCCTTCAGCCTCTTTTTCAAAGCAGCACGGTCACTTTGACTACACACACCAAGAGCCTGAAAAACCCCAACAACATTAGGTCACAGTAGGATGATCCATTAGGAATCAAAGTGACTTGAGTCTAGTCAGAAGAGAGTTGCAATACTCCTCACACGCCCTGCATCCTCACCTCCTTACTGATAGGGCAGGACTGGAAGTGAAGGCTAGTATTGAGACACAGGTGTGACTGCTTGTAGAACCACCTACCTTAAGTTTGTTGCTGTCCAGAGTGAGTAGTTGCAGCCCGTCCACACTGTTGGCAGTAAACTCGGCTGCGTATTGGTCCATGCTCATGCCCATCAACCACAGACAGACCTGCTGATTGGTCCATTGGTCCAGGGGGCGGCTAGGACATCGATTATTGCCATTGTCCAGAGTCTATAAAAACACACAAAACAATGTATGTGTATTATGATACCTATTTTAAATTAAATAGTAACATAGAACAATATTCTGGGTCATTAGGTAGAATTTGACTTCCTTCCCAATGAGCTACAGAGAAGAGAAAACCTAATCAGGGCAGGCTAGAAAAGTAGACCAGAAATCAGGTCGGAGACATGGATGAGGGGAAGAGAGATGTAGACCATGTGAATCAGATAGAAGGACAACAGACTCACCTCTGAAGAGGAGAAGGTAAGAGTTTGAGAGCGTGCAGAGAGAGAAAGATCCGATAGCATCCCTGAGAGAAGAGCAGAGCTGCTACTTTCTCGGCTACATTCATTCTCTAGGAGGAGGACCAAAGACATTTGTGACCTACACACTCCAGCTGCATGCCAGCACACCCACATAACCAACCCCACAACAGAGTCAAAATGGACTAGATGACATTATAAAGGGCAAACCAGCAAGCATAACAGAATACAATTCAAGTCTCAAAGCTTGAGTGTGTTGAACATCAATTAAGACAAGGCCTGTGTCTCCCACCTGGCAGTCTCTTCTGCCTCCGGTGGTCATGTAGGGTAAACTGCAGCTGGAGACAGAGTGAAGCTTTTTCCTCTCCTTCTCTCTCTCCCTTCCTGGCTCCCCGAACCAGGAGAATGGTAGGCAGGAGGGCATGGATGAGATCGAGCCTGTGATGGACACACCACCGCTGGAGTCATCTACCAGGTCTCCACACGAGCTCCTGAGAAGAAGACACAAGTCACACTAAAGACTTTCCGTTGGGCAACTTCTGAGATGCTGAAATGAGCAGATCACGTCGCTAAGATCACACATCTTCCCGTTATGTTTGATCAAATAACGGCTGAAACTTCACCATGCCAGAGAGTAAATGTTTCTTATTGAACACACCAGGCAGCAGGTCACAGTTTGACTTGAGAAGGGTTTATTATGTTTTACCTGTGGTCCAGGGACCTTCTTATGTGCTTTTCATTGTCACTCTTCCGACCCCTGCTCACGAGACTTGCGGAGGCCACTAGAGGGCAGGAAACCATGTTAAAATGAGCTTGCCATGTATTACGACAACTTATATTTACATTAAGTCCATTTTGTGGACTATTGATTGCATACATAAAATACCTAAACTACTATTTTTAAGGGAAATTAACCAATTAAAAGTTGGAGCCAATTGCATGGCCATGATGAGGCAGCCTACAGAGAGGAGGTCAACCACCCAGTGGCTTGGTGTGCAGATAACAACCTGGCCATCAAATCCAAGAAAACCAAAGAACTGATTGTGAATTACAGGAACACAAAAAGCTGTATCAATGCCTCAGTTCTCATTGATGAGACCATGGAGGAACGTGTGGCCAGCTACAAATTCCTGGGTGTCCAGATCTCCAACGACCTATCCTGGTCCCTCAACCCCAGAACGCCTTTCTTTTTAAGGAAGTTAAAGGCCCATACATCTCCCAACATCCTGGTAAACTTTTACAGCTGCACCTTTGAGAGCATTCTAACCAACCGTGCTAACGTTTGGTACAACGGTTGCTTAGCGGCCAACCGGAAGTCCCAGCGCATCATTGGTTCCCAGCTCCCAGCCACAATCATAGACATCCAGCACAAGCGCTGTCTGCAGAGTGCATGTGGCATTAGCAGGGACCCCTCACACCAGAGCCATAAACTGTTTGCCCCGCAGCTATCAGACAAGCGGTACAGTTCTCTACTCTCCCGCACCAGCAGGCTCAGGAACAGTTTCTTCCGTTAACTGCCGTTAACATGCTTAAATCTGACCCCCTTGGTAATCTAGCATACACTCTGCTACCTTTTTTATCTACCTTATTTGCACAATGCATACTGTGGTAGCCCCATTACTACCTCCTGCTCTACACACTGCTAACCTTTTTATTATATTTGCCATTTCCACCTGTATCACCCTTTGCACATTTGCAATCTGCTACATTGTTAAACTGAATACCGGCACATTTACTTATCCATGTCAATTGCACATCCTTACACTAACCCATCTCATTTCATTTGTGCACTTCTGGTTGAATGTAAACTGTATTTCGTTGTACTGTACTTGTAGTGTTCAATGACAATAAAGTTGAATCTAATCTAATGATTCAATGATGTCAACGCCCCGACAATAAATGATGCCAGACACAGTTGTCAACGCCCCTACAATAAATGATGCCAGACACAGTTGTCAACGCCCCTACAATAAATGATGCCAGACAGTTGTCAACGCCCCCACAATAAATGATGCCAGACACAGTTGTCAACGCCCCTACAATAAATGATGCCAGACACAGTTGTCAAACAATAAATGATGCCAGATAGTTGTCACTGCCCCCACAATAAATGATGATGCCCCCCAATAAATGATGCCAGACACAGTTGTCAGCCCCTACAATAAATGATGCCAGACAGTTGTCAACGCCCCCTACAATAAATGATGCCAGACAGTTGTCAACGCCCCCACAATAAATGATCCCAGACAGTTGTCAACGCCCCTACAATAAATGATGCCAGAACAGTTGTCAACGCCCCTACAATAAATGATCCAGGACACAGTCATCAACACCATTGGCACCAACCCTAATGAAGTTTAATCTAATCTAATGATGCAATGATTGGACCTATATCTGAGACACCGCTGTCAACACCCCTATAATAAATGATCCCAGACACCATTGGCACCAACCCTACCCGTACAGTAAATGCAATTTGTATTTCACAGGTCATTAGATCACTGTTTTAAAGTCACATCCAAAAGATCAGGCCCTGTGCCCTACCTGAGGTCAGGAAATCTCCTCTTAGGTTTGATTGTGGTAGAACAGGTGTGGACTTGAGGTGGGGGTTGGCCAGGCTGTTGGGTGTGGAGAGAGGGCGGGGCATAAGAATTAAGTAGGGACTAGATGGAGTGGAGGTGGCGTACACAAAATGACATCCTGTTGAGAGAGATCTTCCCGTCTGTTGGGGAACGGCACGATTAGTGTTTGGCTCTTCACCTCACAGCTCGATATCTGCTCATCTTCACTCTATATTGATAGAACATCAATAGAGAGAATGTGTGTGTGAGAGTGAGCTCCTGTTTTACTATCCGATTACCATCTGAAGCGAGGACATTTGGCAAGCCTCAGATTAAGAAGCTTCATCTAACATGGGGTTAAGTCTGGTTTAGAATGAGATTTGAGTTTAGACTAAGTTTTGATGAAAGATTAAAATCTCAGTCATTTGTCTAATGTGTACTGTGATACTTCTAGGCGAGTCATTTGTATTATGTGTACTGCGATACATCTAGGCGAGTCATTTGTATTATGTGTACTGTGATACATCTAGGCAAGTCATTTGTATTATGTGTACTGCGATACATCTAGGCAAGTCATTTGTATGTGTACTGTGATACATCTAGGCAAGTCATTTGTATGTGTACTGTAATACATCTAGGCGAGTCATTTGTATTATGTGTACTGTGATACATCTAGGCGAGTCATTTGTATTATGTGTACTGTCATTTGTATTATGTGTACTGCGATACATCTAGGCGAGTCATTTGTATTATGTGTACTGTGATACATCTAGGCGAGTCATTTGTATTATGTGTACTGTGATACATCTAGGCGAGTCATTTGTATTATGTGTACTGTGATACATCTAGGCGAGTCATTTGTATTATGTGTACTGTGATACATCTAGGCGAGTCATTTGTATTATGTGTACTGTGATACATCTAGGCGAGTCATTTGTATTATGTACTGTGATACATCTAGGCAAGTCATTTGTATTATGTGTACTGTGATACATCTAGGCGAGTCATTTGTATTATGTGTACTGTGATACATCTAGGCAAGTCATTTGTATTATGTGTACTGTGAAACATCTAGGCAAGTCATTTGTCTAATGTGTACTGTGATACATCTGGGCGAGTCATTTGTAAGATGCTTATTGTGATACAGTTTTCATTCATCTACAAACATAATAAAATGCTGGGCTCAATTATACTGAAAAATGTCTCGTGGAAAGATATGAAGTGAGTATCTTTAGTATTGTTAGCATATTAATACTCAAAGATGGCGTCTTCATTAATACTGATATTTTCCTCCGTTCTTGTGTTACTAGCCTGAGCCAACAGTACAAGTGCCTCTTGGTATGTTTATAGCAAAACCATGGTCAGCATGTTATAAAAAATAATAATTCCCAAGACATGCTGTATTATCTTGGGGAAAATGCCAAACAGGTTAGCTGTTATCTAGTTAGATCATATCTGGTAAACATAGATAGCTCTTTATACCATAGACAGGATAGGCATTGCCCGTTAATATCTTGTCACAGATTACCTACAATGTCTGGGTGATCAGTATAGGGTGGTCCATGTCCTGCCCAGGGTGGAATGCAAACTGCCATACCTTTTTACCACAAAATTCCAGTTGTAAGTGTTCTAGCATTTGTTAAATAATACAAGTACTGACTTTATAACAACACCATTGCAAGGCTATGTCTGGTTTCCAAAAGCATTGGACTACAACCACCACAACCAGCCAGCTGTGCTGAACTCTGAAGGAAATAAGATGAATGACTGCAAGTCACGCAAGTCCATTTTTGTTGTCCTAGCAAACCTGTTCACAAGCTGCTAATAAGAGACCATGGTTGTCAACCCACACAAGTGCTAATATCCCTGGTCAGTTGTTATACAATACGTTTGTGGCTGCATTCTACATAGTATGGATGGGTGTGATTCGAGAAAGAGGATGTTTGCGACAGGATGGATAGTTATACCAAGGTCATTGTAATCCGTGTTATTTTAATTGGCACACTACCTAAATTATTAGCTTTTTCTGGGTTTACTGTCATTTATTATTTACCTTGTAACAACAACAGTCACTGATCATTTAAAACCTTTTAGAAACTGTTGGTTGTATTAAAGTTTAGCAGATGTTGGAGGACTACCTATATACCCTTGACCTCCAGAGTCCTCCAACATCAGAACCAATTACTGGGGTATCACCCTGAACAATAGCAAATGTGTCATCTACAGAGTGGCCGGGGACCACAGATCATCCACATCTTTTAATGACAGCTGAGCAGTCGTCCCGTCTGAACATTCTCTACATTTCAAGGTTTAGTTGCCATTTTGCAGCAGAAGAACATTCATTTCAGAGCAGAGAAGGATGTGGAAGTGGATCTATCATTTATTTAAATGGGTTAGAATAAGTAGATAATCACTACGTGGTTGTATGCAATCAAATCAGCCAAATTTATTTTTTACGATCACCCAGCCTGAATCCGACAGAGCACACATCAACAAGTTGAACAAGAAGAACAAGTTGAAGAAGTTGATACCCTGCGGCTAGGAAAAACTCCCTGAAGGTCAAATTTAGGAAGAAACCTAGAAAGCAACCAGGCTCTGAGGAGTGACCAGTCCTCTTCTGGCTGTGCTGGGTGAACTATGCGTCTCCTCTGGCAAGCCTTATAGCTCCCCTACATTTTCTGGGACAGGAAAGAGAACACAGTGAATCAAACGTTAGCTTCTCTTGAGATCTTTAGATGAATACACAATACAAACAGGTCAGGGGTCAGTTCCCTTTTCTTAATAAACATGCAGGCCATGCAGACCTACCATGTTCTATATCACTGGAATGAGATCTTGAATGGTCCACATATTCCAGCATCGAACTGGGTCACATGTATTAATTGATTCCCATTGACACCACTGACAACTGAGACACCTACCTGTTTGGAGCGCAGTGGAGCAGCTCGGCTCTGGATGATGTCCATCTTCTTGGCCACTAGGGTGCTGTTCATGATGTTGCCATTATCCCACACCATTTGCTTCTGGCCCCTAATCAGCTTCCTGAGGAAGGCAGAGCACAGAGTTACTGTATCCGTATAAGCTAGGTGAAGAAAGAAAAGCTAGGGGCGAGGTCACAAGGTCACAGGATTACGATACCTTTCTCCGGAGCCTTTAGTCACTAAGGCAGGAAGTTTAATTTCTTCTCTGGCCTTCACCAGGGGCGGGGCCTGGGCTATCAGGGGCAGACGGTGGCATCGACGGACAGCGTTTCGGGGCCTGGTCATCTTGCAGGGCTCAACGGTCAGAATTGGAGTGGGGGTTCCGGGGCGTGGCACTGGAGCAAACAGGTACACCTTGCAGTCTTTTCGCATCTGGGGAAATGTAAGAAACGTTTTAAAAAATGTTCCTGGTGCCATCATTTTCATTCAACTATTTAAATGTTACGTTATAGGAATCTGATATCATACAGCCAAAAATAACAAAAGATGGGAAAGGGTATACTGTTAGGGATGAACAGGATTGCTATAATAAAAGACCATTACAATGTGCTTAATAAAGGCCTAACTGCTTGTGATGTACTGTATACATAGGGACTTTTATTCTGAAGTGCTGGAAGTACATTGTGGGTACTGAGGGGCGGGCTTTTCAAAGTGTTACATGCTCAATGTAAGTCCTGTGTGGTCAGAGCTCAATAAACTAACCCAACGAGACCTTGTGTGTATAGTGTTTTGATTTAATAAGGAGTTCATAGGAATTCTAAATTAATTAATCTAAGGAATACATAAATATGCTTAACATATACCCAACTTCCTGAAGCAGGACAACAAACAGTAAATATAGTACATATACAGAACTTCACATAGAATGGAGGTAGCTGAATTAAGATTTATGGTACTACTGTTAAAGCCACATGTATATCCATATATCTAAGAGTAATTCAATTGCAATTAATGGGAATGTTGTGACCATATTTAGCGCTGTATCAACTATTCCACTTGCTTACCTCATTGAAAAGATACAACATCTGAGCAAGGCAGGTTTTACGGTTGCGGTTCAACTCTGCTTGTTTGGCCGTCCAACCTTCCAACACCCGTTTCCGGTACCCATCCAAGCGGGTCAGGAAGAAGTACATTTTCTTCATTTCCCTCCCATCCTTCAGCTCCCTCGCAGCACGTAACCGCATGCTCAGTGTGTTACTGCAAAAAGCATGGGGACATTATTGTAATATTTGGTAATAAACAGTATAGCTAAAAAAAGACAATCAGAACAAATATCACACCTGACTTGCTTCAGTGATTTGAAAGCCCTGAACTTCTCCACTAGGTAGGCCAGTCTCATTCCCTCCATGTCCTGAATGGAGGTAACCAGATCTTTGGCCATGCCATGAAGTTCAGAGGAGATCTGTCCGTTGCCAGCAGCCTGCCTCAGAAGTTTCAGGTTAGTCACCTGAGACTCCATATTGACGATGTAGGTCTCCCCCGCCATCATGGACTCCAGTATCCCGTCATCCATCATCTCCCTTCTGTACCTCTCTAGGTCCTCCTTCAGGCCGGCTGTCTTGGTCAGTTGGTGTTTCAGTACCAACCTCTGGCTCCTCCTGATTGGCTTCTCTACAAAGCGGTCAGAGGATGAAACGGAGACACGGCTGCTGTCGACATCCATAAGATCAGGCACGCAGGTGCCCACATTCTCAAAGTCCTGGTCTTGGCTGA
>CM055732.1:13012704-13048847 GCA_029465975.1 Dallia pectoralis | reverse complement strand
TAATAACGATTATAGAAGTGAATAGAGACCTACCCAGCTTTGCATGAACAGTGTTGCTCCTTGATATTGTTAGTCCCAGCCTCCGTCTCGATTAGTAGGATATGCGGTGATTCATTTTTGGACATTATTTGGATGCCTTGTTGTTCCTTGCGTTTCACCTATGTCTTGAATATCGCCTTCAAACGCATATTGCAGCCCCTTTTACCTATTTCTATCGGACACTTTATTTGCTACTTTATAAAAGTTTGATAAAATTTCAGCAGGAAGAGCTGCCACAGCATAAGCCATGTTTTTTTTTATTTTTATTTTTTATTTTTTTTATTATTTTCTTTTACAATAGTCATACAAACAATCAAGGCACAATGTGTTAGTACAATCAATTACAACGTGTTTACAGCTTTAAGGTAGAGACGATATATAACAAATCATAAAAAGAAATTTAAAAAAAATAAATAATAATAAAATAAACTAGGGGTCTTTTTAATCCATAAGGGAATGTGAATCCAACAAAAATAAGAGTCTTTTGGCGTTATCCTTTGTCATATATTGTAAAGATGATGCAAATAGCTTAAAATCATTCATCCAACCGTTGATGTGGGGCTTGACCTTTAAATATTTGCACCTATGAATAAAATGTTTGCAATGCACAATCAGATTATTTATCAAGAATTCTATGTTTTTATCCTCCATAAATATTCCAGTTTTAATTGACATTTCGTTTAACGGGTGTAACAATATGTCCTTAGATTGAAGCCAGCATTGAAAAGACAACCATAAGTCATTAACCAGTTCACACTGAAAGAAAACATGCTCAACCGTCTCAACATCGTTCTCACAGAAAACACAAGAGTTACTCTCCCAATTAAATTTAACATGTAAGAAGTGATTTGATGGATAAATATCATTTAATATTTTAAATGTCACTTCTTTGGCTTTCGGTGGAAGAGGATACGATAAGGTTCCTAATCTTTCTTGCATCTTCCTCACTGAAGTCTCGGAGAACATATTTTCTCTTCAATTGAAAGGGATAGTACATTGTACTTAATACAATTTTAACAAATTGGTTAGAAAACTGTTTGCTATTCAACTTGACACCCTCAACACAAAGAGGCCTCATCTCTGCTCTCACATTAGCATGAATCAAAAGCTGTTGGGTCATTGTTTTAAATGGGACTGGGATGGCTTTTCTTACTTTAGTGTATTCTCTAGATGAACATGCAAGACTAAATTTATCACAGAAGTCTGTGTAGCTTAAGAATTCACCAGAATCGTCCATCAAATGAGACACCGACCAAATCCCTTTTTCCATCCAAGTGTCTAAAAACAATGACTTCCTATTAGATAAGATGTACCTGTTATTCCATAAGGGTGTATTCTGAGGAGTAAAGTTGTGTTTATAAATCAAATTCCAATAGAGCAGAACTTGCTGGTGAAAGTCTGATAATTTCTTTGGCAGTTTGCATATATCATAATCACATCTCAATAGGAAACGAACACCTCCCAGCTTTTTGAAAATTGCATCCGGTATAGTGAACCAAAAGGAGTGCTCGTTTGAAGTATATGAATTCAGCCATTTTAATTTAAGAACCCCATTCATAACCAAAAAATCTATAGCATTTAGTCCCCCCTCTTCAACACTCTTAATCACATCTGCTTTCCTGATATAATGACATTTGTTTTTCCAGATGAAGTCAAAATTTGTTTTGTTTATAAGTTGAGCCATCTTATCTGAAACTTGTAATGAAAAAGCAGGATATATAACTCTTGACAAGCCTTCCAATTTAGATAAAAGGACCCTTCCAAATATGGTGATGTCCCTTTGAAGCCATGAATTAAGAATGGTTTTATAATGCTCTACTCTTTTACAAATATTTTCTCTCTCTCTTAATTCTTTGTCCCTGGTGACTGTTATACCTAAATATTTGACTTGTGATTTAACCTTTATGTTACAGATAAAGTGAGCCGGTTGATCATGTAAAGCGAATAATTCACATTTATCAATATTTAGTTTTAAGCCTGCTGCTCTAGAGAATTGATCCATAGAGTCTAATACCTTGGGTATCTGCCCCTCATTCCTCAGAAATAACGTAGAGTCATCCGCAAACTGACTTATGACAATTTGTTTGTCTAAAATATTTATGCCTTCTGTACCATTATTTTTAATCATAATTGACATAAGTTCAGCAACCATGATAAATAATAGAGGGGAGCTATTGCAACCTTGCCTAATGCCTCTTTCAACATTAAATCTTGGACAGGTACCATGTTCCAAAGCTACACAACTGTTAATGTCACTGTACAACATGCCAATCAGATCTATAAATTTTCTACCAAAACCAAAGTATTCAAGAGTTTTTAAAATAAATGGGTGTTCAACTGAATCAAAGGCTTTGTAAAAATCTAGAAATAGAATAAATCCCTTTTCTATAAACAAATGACTATAATCGATCAAATCTAAAACCAGTCTTATGTTATTGTGTATAGATCTCCCCCTAAGAAATCCAGACTGAGTTTCATTTATTATCTGGGACAAACCGAATTTTAGTCTAGTTGCAATACATCCAGAAAGCAGTTTATAGTCTGTGTTGAGTAATGTTATTGGTCTAAGATTATCTAGCACTCTTTTATCCTTGCCCGTCTTTGGAATAAGGGTTATCAATCCTTGTTTCATAGTTGGCATCAGTTGTCTTTTCTCTATGCACTCTTGTAATGCCTTGAATAGCATATTTCTAATGTCATTCCAAAAACACTTGTAAAAGCTAGCAGTGAGCCCATCAGAGCCAGGGGATTTGTTTAGTGACAATTTCAAATGAGCAGCATCCAATTCTTCTATTCTTAAATCTGATTCACAATTCTCTTTAAATACATCATCGATGGTTGGGATGAAGTGTCTGACTTTATCAAAGAAGCTATTGGAATCAGTATACGAGTATGCAGATGAATAGAGCTTACTGTAAAAGGTAAAAACGTCTTTTTCTATTACTTTAGTTTGATTACATTCTATTCCCTCTATCAGTAAACTTGTTGTTGCCTTCTTTTCCTGTCTTCTTTTTTCTAAGTTGCAAAAATATGAAGTATTTTTTTCTCCCTCCTCAATCCATTTAGCCCTTGACCTTATAAATGCACCTCGAGCTCTTTGAAGATAGATGTTATCTAATTGGGTTTGTAGTTTCATTAGTTCTACCTTGTCTTCACTACTCAACACAGACTTACTGCAACACTGGCTGATTTCATAAAACAGGTTGCTTTCCTCCTTTCTCCTTTCCTTATTAAGCTCGTTGCTAAATTTTATAGAAAATTCTCTAACTTTATGTTTTACATATTCCCACTTGTTACAATAATTATTTATGGATTCAGTAGTTTCAATTTCACTTATTATTTCTTTTATTTTTGAACAGTACTCCTTACTTTTTAGTAAATTAGTATTAAATTTCCAGTACCCTTTGTTGTTGTTTTTCCTACAAGTTGGATTTAATGTTATTTCTGTTAGACAATGATCAATCAAAGGGGCTTTAGAAATTGAAGCTTGAAAGGCAAACTCCCCAAATGAACCAGCAGCAAGCCAGTAGTCAATTCTCGATTTACATGTACCATTAGGTTTGTACCATGTGTATTGTTTTTCCTCTGGGTTTAGAATTCTCCATATATCAACCAGGCCGTTACTATTCATAAATTCTCTAAGTATGGGGTTGTAGTGGCTGCTGTCAAATTTAGAAGGCCATCTATCTTTCCATTCATCTGGGGTCATATTCCAATCACCTCCCATTAGAATCAAATCTGTGTTGTAGAGGGCTTTAAACTCTGATACAGTATTAATAATATTATCTAGCATTTGTTTGTTTTGAACAACGGTTCTATATCCATACACATTTGTTAATATGAGAAAACGACTTTCAACTTTCAAAACGACCATTAGCCAGTGACCTTCCTCATCTGCTCTGTGTGTAATGATGTCTCCTGGGAACCTATTAAAACAAATTGCTACACCTGCAGATTTATTGGTTCCGTGACTAAACAATATTCGATCTCCCCACTGGTTAGTCCAAAATTTCACATCTAAGTCGGACGAATGTGTTTCCTGCAGTAAGATGCATTGTGTTTTACGCCCTTTACAAAATAAAAATAAAGCTTTTCTCTTAACTAAGTCTCTAAGACCCCTCACATTTAACGTAGCAGAAGAAAAAGTGCAATTGAACATTTGTTAGAAAGGCTGTCGAATCAGCCAATGACATTTCCCTCAAGGCGGAGCTCCCACTCGCCACCAAGGTAAAATAGTCACATCGTTGGGTAATGGCGAGTCGGAGCTGTCGGTTGCTTCGGGGACACTGTTGCGACGCTGTCCGTGCGTACCTGCCTTACAGTGAGTTACCTTTGGTTTAGTAGATGCGCTGGACTGTTAGTGATACTGTTCGGTTAAGTTACGCCATATATGGGCGCAGTAGGTCTGTTGTGTGCGAGAATTAGACTAATTTAATGTCGCCGTTCTCTGCCCATCTGTCTAGTATGCGAAGTGTATGGAACTTCTGTTGGAGTTGTGTAGTTGTTTGCTGCCTTTTCCATTGCTCCGTGCTGTGAATGTATGTGATGTTATATTAGTAGGTTCAGCAGTATAACAGTGTTTAAAGGATATATGTTATATGTATATGTTATATGCGTTCGGGGGTTGTGGACCACGGGCGTTGCACGTGGACAGTAGAGTGCAGTCGGCATGCTTAATTAGCCACGTGATGCAGAGATTACAGGGATGTGTATGTATATGCATATGTGGGTATATATGTATATATTTATGTATGTGTGTGTATGTGTATACTTTCATATTATGCACTGTGATTAATGCTGGGGTTAGTTAACCCTTTCTCATTTATGTTATTAATGCACCGTAATTAATGCTGTGTTAACACTTTCTTATTTCTGTTTATTGAAGAACCACGGACATAAAGTCCATAACCTGAATGCATGAAGTTAACGTTGCCCATGTGCCTAAGACCAATTAAAGAACCCAGAACTTCATCCTGTTCTCCGCTATTGTGTCCTGACCGACGCCCCAGAGGCGAACGCCAGCTATCCACCATCAACTAGAATTCATCCCAATAACCCATATACAGTCCTTTGCTGAACCCTCAGCTACAATTTGGTCCTTCGAGCCGGATAGTGACGTTTACCCCTGGAACAAGATGCGGAACAGCGAGGAGACGAGCCCCGCCACCAGGCCAAGACGCAGTACACGCCCCCCTTTACGCCTAGATGACTATGAAGTCAGCTATGCAAGTCAGGGAAGGCACTCACGACCACCTGTCGAAACGGCACATGGGCAGGAAGCGGAGTGGCGCCCGACGCCAGGGGAGGACACTACAAGAGTACCCCTCACCCCTACACACGACTCTAATCTCACCCGCCGGATGACATGGGATGCTGCTCCAGATGAGTGGGATCGGCCCCGAGATGAGGCCTATAACCACCTCCATTTCAGTCGGAGGAGGGATGAACCCGAGACCCAGCTAGCCCATCACCGACGGCACGAGAGAGAGCCCTATGGGACATCTACAGAACAAACCAGTCCCTACACCATGCATTCAGACCCCAGACCATACCCAGCGTACCAATCAGAGCTAGAGGAGATTCATATGGAGAACCTAAGGCTGCGTCAATCTCAAAGAGCAATGGATGCGGGGCTAGAAGAACTCCGGCGGACCAAGGAGGAAATGAGACAGCTGGTAGAGCGGGTCCATAGCCCATATCAACTGTCTCAACCCACTGCCAGCCCCCCTATATCTCAGACCTTCAAGTCCCCCCCTCCTCTAAAATCTGGACTCCGTCCACCCAGCAATCCCCCACCACCACCTCCAGAGGTGGGAAGGGAATATGAAGACCAAGGTGAAGAAGAGTGGCCAGAGCCACCAACACCATGGCCCACAGTCAACCAGATGGGGCACCCTTTGACAGTGAGGGAGAGTGGGCCAAACCTATTAGGGAGAAGGCTGATGGAGACACAAGTGATGGGAGCAGCTCCTCCTGTTAGACCTCACCCGCTGTTGACGTATAGCAGAGACATACCTGATCCAAGCAGTGCAGAATATCGCCCCTATCATCAGAGCGGGGGTCGACCTATGGAGTGTTTTCCCCCAGAGCCGGTTGCACCTCCATACAGGCCCATACATTATAACCAGCCAGAGGTCCAGCTAGCGCCCAGTCACAGAGGATCTTCAGGTAGGCCTAGAATGGAGCATCAGCCTCGCTATGGGATCACAGCGGTGGCAGAGCAGACCTACAGAGGGCCAAGACCAACAATCCCTAATTTTAGCCACCGTGACCCTGGGGAGTTCGCTCGTCTTAAGATGGCGTTAGTGAACCTTCTACCAGCAGATGGGACAGAGCTGTTCAAATACCAGATATTGGTGGACCACCTAAAGTTAGAGGAGGCAAGGCTAATAGCTGACTCTTACCTCAACTCCCCAGTTCCCTATTCCGACACCATGGCAGCCCTCACCGAACGATTCGGACAGCCACACCAGATCGCGTTGAGGAGAATATCCACTGTCATGGACTCACCTGACATCCGACGTGGAGATGTCGCAGCCTTCGACAGGTTTGCTCTTCAGGTCAGGTCACTAGTCGGGATGCTCCAGACCCTGGGTCCAGAGGGAGATGTGGAACTTAGGTGCGGGTCTTACGTTGCCCGTCTGCTAGGTAAGCTTCCACCTGATCAGAGAGCAGATTTCAGGCGATCTATGTTCCACAGACCGGGAGCTGTCCACACACTCATGGACTTGGCAAAGTGGCTCCAACATGAGTCCTGGTGTCAGGATTACGATGGCCAAAACCTGCCGAAAGAGTCCAAAGACTACGCTGGACCAAAGAAGCAGGCATGGCAACCCAAGCGCGCCACAACCATCCTCCATGGGGCCAAGGACAGCTCAGAAAGCAATGTGACAGAGTCACCTGGGAGAAGTCCCACCAAGAAGATGGAGAAATACTGCCCCTTCTGTGATAATGCCGAACATTATCTCAGCCAGTGTTCTGCTATCAAGAAGTTGTCTAAGGACCAGGTAGCGGACTGGATTAGAGCGAACAAGAAATGCTGGCGCTGTGGTCGTTCTCACCAGGCTGCACAATGCAACCTGAAGAAGCCATGCCCTCTCTGTCAAGGGAAGCACCTACAAGTCCTTCACGAGGTCAATGTACGAGCCCCAAAGGAGAACATAAAGGAGGAGAGTTGTCTGACTAGCACCACAGCAGAGGTACTCTACCTAGACAGACCACCCGCCTGCAATCGCATCCTACTGAAAGTAGTCCAAGTCACTTTGCACCATGGCGATCGTAGCTTGAACACATATGCCCTCCTGGACGATGGTTCTGAGAGATCGATGTTGCTCCCAGCTGCAGCCCGGAGGCTCGGACTCAAGGGAACCCCAGAGAAGCTGGCACTGAGGACGATCCGTCAAGACGTCCAGACCCTGCAGGGTGCCTCAGTGTCCTTCCTTATATCCCCCGCATCGGGCAGTTCGGGCACCTTTGCAATCAATGGGGCCTTTACAGGGGAACGTCTAGGGCTAGCAGATCACTCGTATCCGGTGGACAGCCTACAAAGAAAGTACAAGCACCTGAACGGCCTACCGCTACAGTCCTTTGAGGGAGCCAGACCCCTTGTTCTCATCGGAGCTGACCAACCTCACCTGATTACCCCAATTGAGCCGGTTCGACTGGGACCACCGGGTGGCCCGGCAGCAGTTCGGACTAGGCTGGGCTGGACTCTCCAGGGCCCGGTGAAGGTAGCGAAACATAACTTACGGCCACAGCAGTGTCTCCACACCTCAATCATCTCGGAGAAATCAGAGCTCTTCAGACAGGTTGAAAGGCTGTGGCAACTTGACGTCTTGCCTTACAAGAGCGAGAAGATAGTGACCCGTTCACGGCAGGATCAAGAAGCCATCGACCTGCTTGAGACCAAGACTACCCGGGAAGAGGTAGACGGAGTCCTCCGCTACGCCACCCCACTCCTTCGTAAGAAAGACATGCCCTTATTTCAAACATCTAAGGAACCTGTGATGGCTAATCTGAAGGGTACTGAGAGGAGGCTCAGCAAAGACCTCGAACGAACTGAGGCCTATCGTCACGAGATACAAAAGCTGATCCAGGGTGGCTACATAGCCAAGATCAAACCCAACGGACTCACAGAAGAGGGAGAGTCCTGGTACGTACCTCACCACATGGTGAGCCACAATGGTAAGAACCGCATTGTGTTTAACTGTTCTTTCCAGTACCAGGGCCTAAACCTGAATGAGTCGTTGCTGCCCGGACCTACCTTAGGTGCATCACTCCTGGGAGTGTTGCTGCGGTTCCGAGAACACGCCGTAGCCATCAGTGGGGACATCAAGGGTATGTTCCATCAGGTCCGACTACTCCCCCAAGACCGGCCCCTGATACGGTTTGTGTGGCGGGACATGAAAAGGGAAGAGCCTCCAGAGGTCTACGAGTGGCAGGTACTCCCATTTGGTACAACCTGTAGCCCTTGCTGCGCCACATTTGCCTTACAGCGTCATGTTACAGACCATAGCAAGCCTGGAGATAAGGTACGGTTCTCGGTGGAAAGGTGTTTTTACGTCGACAACTGCCTCCAGAGTCTGCCTACCCCAGAAGAGGCCAAGCAGCTAGTAGACGATCTCAGAGAGACCCTGGCCTCCGGTGGGTTCGACCTCCGCCAGTGGGCAAGCAATCAGACTAGTGTTGTCAGCCACCTACCAAAGGAGGCTAGATCTGATAGTACTGAGCTCTGGTTAGCTGAAGACAAGTCGAGCTCCCCTGAATCTACCCTTGGGCTAAGCTGGCACCCACAACCAGACACCCTGGGTTATAAGCATCGGCCTGTCAGCTACCGTGTACCAACCATGCGGAACATATACAAGGTTTTGGCATCACAATATGATCCCCTTGGATTTATTCTGCCCTACACAACACGTGCCAAGATGCTGGTTCGGCACCTCTGGGACAAACAGCGAGACTGGGACGACCCTCTCCTTCCCAAGGAGCTCCTACAAGCCTGGGTCGACTGGGAAGAAGAGCTACATGACCTTAAGGACATCACCATGCCTCGAGCCTATGTCCCAGATGAGCTTGACCAGTCCAGCACTTCTAGAGAAATCCACGTGTTCAGCGACGCTTCGGAGCAAGCCTATGGGTCTGTGGCCTACCTCAGAACCGAAACCAGCCAGGGTAAAGTCTATTTATCATTCCTTCTTGCACGCTCAAGGGTAGCGCCAAAACGACTACATTCCATGCCCAGACTGGAACTCTGTGCTGCTGTCACCGGAGCTCAGCTGTCAAAACTGCTGGAACGGGAGCTCACAATGAAGGCAGATAAGACCACACTGTGGACTGACTCCACCACCGTGCTGACATGGCTGCAGTCGGAGTCATGCCGGTTCAAGGTTTTCGTTGGCACCAGGGTGGCCGAAATCCAAGAGCTCACCGACCTGAAGGTGTGGCGTTACGTGGATTCAGCTAGCAACCCGGCGGATGACATAACTAGAGGAAAGACTCTAAAGGACTTGGCAGAACCCAACAGATGGAGCCAGGGCCCCTCCTTCCTCCTCCACAACCAGGACAAGTGGCCGGTTAAACCCACATCAGTGAAGGAGGAAGATGCGTCCGAACTTCGCAAGTCTGTGTTCTGTGGGGTTTCGTCAGTGGTTAGCGGGCCTGCCGCACCAGAGGCGAGCCAGTATGAAACCTGGAAGGAACTCCTGGAGGCAACGGCAGAGACTCTGCACGGGGCGGCTGGCATGAGCGGTGAGCGAACCAGCCAAGCTTACCAGGACGCAGAGACTTTAATTATTAGGAAGGCCCAACAGGATAGCTTTCCAGATGAGCTGCGTCTCCTGAAAGCCGGGAAACCCATCCTCCAATAGCCGCCTACTCACCTTGTCTCCCGAGTTAGATAAGACTAATGACCTCATTAGAGTGGGAGGACGTCTACGTCGAGCAGAAGAGCTAGACCAAGCTATGGTATATCCGGTTGTCATGGATCCAGGCCACGCAACCACAAAGCTCCTGATACAGGACTATGACCAACGATTATGCCACCCAGGCCCAGAGAGGGTGTTCGCAGAGATTCGCCGCACCTATTGGATCCTTCGTGGACGTGAAGCTGTCTGTCGTTACCAGCATATCTGCACAGAGTGTCAACGATGGAAAGCTCGTCCTAACGTTCCTAAAATGGCCGATTTGCCAGCAGCACGCCTACGCCTCTTCCAACCTGCCTTCTATTCAACCGGAATGGACTGTTTCGGGCCATTTATGGTTAAAGTAGGACGACGTACAGAGAAGAGATGGGGGATCATATTCAAATGCCTTACGACCAGGGCTGTGCATTTGGACCTTCTCACAAGTAGACGCGGACTCCTTCCTCATGGCCTTGAGAAGATTCATTGCTCGTCGAGGAACACCAGCAGAGTTGCTCTCAGATCAAGGCACCAACTTTCGGGGAGCAGAGAGAGAGCTGCGTGAAGCATTTGCCGAATTGTCTCCGGAATTGCAACAACAGCTAGCTAAGCAACAGATTGCCTTCCGCTTCAACCCCCCAGGTGCGCCCCACTTTGGAGGAGCATGGGAGAGAGAGATACGTTCTGTCAAGACTGCTTTGTACACTCAAGTGAGTGCCCAGTCTCTCCCGGAGGAGGTGCTTAGGACTGTCCTTATAGAAGTAGAGGGTATCCTAAATTCAAAGCCCTTGGGTTACGTGTCATCCAACGTCGCTGACCTTGACCCAGTGACCCCAAATCTCTTGCTAATGGGGCGGCTCGATGGTTCCCTGCCTCAGATTGTATATCCAGAGATTGAAAGTTTAAGTCGAAGACGCTGGCGACACTCCCAGATCCTAGCAGACCGTTTTTGGTCTGGGTTCATCAGGAACTATCTTCCCAGTCTGCAAACCCGCCAGAAGTGGCGCACACCCTCAGCTGACGTAGTCATCGATGCAGTGGCCATGTTGGTTGATCCTCAACTCCCGAGAGCCCTCTGGCCAATTGGGCGTGTAGTCAAAGTACACCCTAGTGCTGACGGTCATATCCGTTCAGTAGATATTAAAATCAAGGACCGGGTGTACACCAGACCGGTTGCACGACTGGTGGTCCTCCCAGCTATACCTGACGGCGAAGACGGTAGTGCTACTACTGCAACCCATTCATCATGACAGCCTTTCAGGTAGACAAATGTACTCCGTACCTTTGGGGGCGGCTATTAGAAAGGCTGTCGAATCAGCCAATGACATTTCCCTCAAGGCGGAGCTCCCACTCGCCACCAAGGTAAAATAGTCACATCGTTGGGTAATGTCGAGTCGGAGCTGTCGGTTGCTTCGGGGACACTGTTGCGACGCTGTCCGTGCGTACCTGCCTTACAGTGAGTTACCTTTGGTTTAGTAGATGCGCTGGACTGTTAGTGATACTGTTCGGTTAAGTTACGCCATATATGGGCGCAGTAGGTCTGTTGTGTGCGAGAATTAGACTAATTTAATGTCGCCGTTCTCTGCCCATCTGTCTAGTATGCGAAGTGTATGGAACTTCTGTTGGAGTTGTGTAGTTGTTTGCTGCCTTTTCCATTGCTCCGTGCTGTGAATGTATGTGATGTTATATTAGTAGGTTCAGCAGTATAACAGTGTTTAAAGGATATATGTTATATGTATATGTTATATGCGTTCGGGGGTTGTGGACCACGGGCGTTGCACGTGGACAGTAGAGTGCAGTCGGCATGCTTAATTAGCCACGTGATGCAGAGATTACAGGGATGTGTATGTATATGCATATGTGGGTATATATGTATATATTTATGTATGTGTGTGTATGTGTATACTTTCATATTATGCACTGTGATTAATGCTGGGGTTAGTTAACCCTTTCTCATTTATGTTATTAATGCACCGTAATTAATGCTGTGTTAACACTTTCTTATTTCTGTTTATTGAAGAACCACGGACATAAAGTCCATAACCTGAATGCATGAAGTTAACGTTGCCCATGTGCCTAAGACCAATTAAAGAACCCAGAACTTCATCCTGTTCTCCGCTATTGTGTCCTGACCGACGCCCCAGAGGCGAACGCCAGCTATCCACCATCAACTAGAATTCATCCCAATAACCCATATACAGTCCTTTGCTGAACCCTCAGCTACAACATTAAAACGATTAAATAACGAACAATCTAACACAGAGCTTAGAGTAACTCGTAAAGTTGTCTTACGCTGTAGTAACAAATAAAGTGTCCCATATTATCATATTACACTCATTTTCCTTGTAAGTCAAACCTCATTCTCTTATTTAGCCAATTCGTCGCCCCTCTATGTATCCGTGCGGACCACGATAGTAAGCACGTTTTCCTTCGCGGCGAGCTTGCTCAATCTGCGGCCACAGATTCTTCCTCGCCGCTCTGTCCTCCAGTGGTAGCATCTCCGCGAAGCGGACGCCTCTCTCCTTGCATACCGGGGAATCCTTGCTTCGGCGCCATATCTCCTCCCTAACCAGCCTCCGGGCAAACAGAATGACCACATGCCTGTTCTTATTGTCCTCCTTTCGGCCAATCCGATGGACAATGTCGACGGCGTCTTCTAACTGGCGCATATCTATGTCGGGAGCAATCTTTGCAAATAAGTGTATGATGTCTGTTCTGATGTTTTCCTCATTCTTCTCCTTAATGCCTTTGAGTTTCAGACACCATCTCATTTTGTATCTTTCTTGCTCCCTGACCCTCTCCTTCAGCTCCCTGTTCTCTTTTTCCAGTAGTTCGCTTTGCGACTCCAGCAGGGGCCTCATGTACAAAGACTTGCGTTGAATTCATACTAAATCATTGCGTACGGACGAAGCTATAAATGTGCGTACGCACCAAAAAAATCAGATGTATGAATCTCAGCGTACGCAGCATTCCACGTGCATCCTGTTTGAACATCCCAATTAACGCGAAATTGAGCGCACATGCACGAGCACAACACCACACCCTGTCTCCTCCCTCAATGAAATTACTTTAAATATGGTAATTAGTCCAATTTGGCAAAAGACACCTGCAAGAACATGGCTAAAGCAACCAAGAAACGAAATTTCACTGAAAACGAATTAGAGGTGCTACTATCAGAGGTAGAAACAAGAAAACATATTTTATTTGGCAATTTGTCATCTGGAATTAATAACAAAAGAAAGAAAAAGAGTGGGCGAGTTTGTCTGATGCCGTCAACGCGGTGGGATCTGAGAGTCGCACCGTAAATGACCTGAAGAAGAAATGGTCAGACATAAAGGTGGAAGTTAAGCGGAGAACTGCTGCGCACCGACAGAGTGTGGGCAGAACAGGCGGTGGTACAGGGACCGATGAACTTGCACCCTTTGATCAGAGAGTTGCCTCTATTGTAGGAGACACGTTAATCTCTGGAATCGTATCCGCTGATGTAGGAGACTCGGATACACTACAGGACTGCCAGCAAGGTGACTCAAATTAATTTCCTTAACTTTGATACATATAGCCTACCAGCCACCGTTTAATTTGAACATCCATGCAATGTAGCAAAAAGTACACCAGAGATTTCACGTATCCACTGCTTTTATTGCAAATGCGTGTACCTATTAATAAGGAACAGACTCGAATGACTGTTAACATGTCCCTGTGTTTATTTGGACTTAGGAACCGCAGGAACGTCCACTGGCACGCACTCAGAGTCCGCACCACCCGAGCAGCCAGAGCCCATTCAGTCCAGCGTCTCCGGTGTCTCTAATGTTCCCCCCAGTGCTGAAGCCCGTCCATCTGGCCGCGTCTTGACGCATGCTGTTCTGGAGTCACAACAGCAAATTGTTAGGGCCATTGGAGAAATTAACAGTCACCTTATAAATGTCACTGATGCACTCACAGAAATAAGCCATTCATTAAAAGAATTGGTCAGAAAATGAGCTTTGTGTCTGAGTACCATTTATATTGTCGCAATTACACGTTGACGCGCCTGAATGGCTTGTTGATTGTGCTGTACATATACTGGTCCTGGGTCAGGGTCATCTGGCGGTGCCCCCACCTCACCAAGGGGTATGCCATGCCTGTGCGCGACATTGTGCAGCACTCCACAGGCCAGTATGATGCGGCAAACCTTGTCAGGGCGGTATAACAGCATCCCCCCGGTCCTGTCAAGGCAGCGCCACCGACATTTCAGCTGCCCAATCGCCCGCTCCACAACTGACCGAGTGCGAGAATGGGCATCATTGTATCTGCGCTCTCGGTCAGTTTGTGGGTTGTTGAGGGGGGTTAACAGCCACGTCTTTAGTGGATAACCACTGTCTCCTGATGGGCAGTTGAATAATTACAGACACCAAAATTAAACTTTTACATTGAACCATATATTTAAATGCATAACTTACCAAGTAGCCACCCATCGCGCACCCTGCCAGCTTGGAGTCTCATCCCAACCATGCTGTTTGTAAGGATATATGAATCATGGGTTGACCCAGGCCACCTTGCCACAATATTTGTTAGGCGCATTTGTGCATCACATGTAATCTGCACATTTATTGAATGAAAATGTTTCCGATTCACATATGCAAATTCTTCTTCAGGTGGCGCCTTTATAGCAATATGTGTGCAGTCGATCGCTCCGATTACATTAGGAAAACCGGCAATCGCTGCAAATTGCGCTTTGATGTTTGGCTGGTCACCGGCATCGTATGGGAACGTTATATACCGGGTAGACAAGCGGATGATGCCGTCCCATACAGGTGGCATTGCACGGCTCAAACACGACTGGCTTATTCCTGAGCGGTCTGCCAGTTCTCTTTGGAAAGAACCGGTTGCCAGGAAACCAAGTGTAGTAAGCACCTGTAAAGGAACGGGTAATGCGTGGCTCCTCACTGTCTGTCTTTCCAAATTCGGACCCAACTCAGCGCAGAGCTCCAAGAGTATAGCCCTTGGAAATCTGAAACGGCTGATAAGCCAGTCATCATCGTGGGCCAGAAAATCACTATGGTCCCTAAAAACTCGTTCTCTCCGGATTTGTCCATTGAAAATGTCCTCTAATAAAGCCAACGCTGCCATTGATAGACGGGTTGTATCAATTTGCACATCCTTCCTATATGTTACTGAATTGCATAATTAATAGAATATTGTAATTAGACTCATGTGACAATAATTTAGCAAATAATTAATCAATTGCTAATTATAAGCAATATCTGACAGGTGCGATAGAACAATTCGTAGTGTAATGTTAGCCACTTCACTTTATTGCCTCTATGAGTCGCCAACTGGCAGAAATCACAAAAAATGTACGTACGCCAGGCATGAAGTTCACGTGGAAGAACGCACATTCTTACGTTAATTTCACTGTTAGTACATCTGACCGTGAACGTGAAAGCTGGCGTACGCCGTGTTTTCGTGCGTACGCAAGATTGATACATGAGGCCCCTGGTCATTAATTTTCTTCTTACATACTTTCACTTCTTCTGCATGAAATTGAACCGCTTTAGTTAAGCTTGCAATCATGCAGCTACTCTGTTTAGCTTGTTCCTTCAGTTGTGTTAGTTGTTTGTCAAAGTTCTTTTCCATGCTTTGAATAGCTTCCAGTATGGTCAGATTGGAGACCTGCGCCTCTTTATTATCAGTCTTGCTCTTTTTACCGACTGGAATCTTACTCGGTGTTGTGGGGATGGATCCAGCATCTTTTCTTTTGTTCTCCATACTAACCTCCATCGCGTAGTCGTGGTCAGCGATTATATCGTGTTCAACCACGCTTTCTTGATCTTTTGAAATTCGCTCAGTTGAACTCGACGTTGCTTGGGGTTTTCCCTTACTTGCGTTGTCAATTATCAGTTTGGAAGGCTTCAAAACTTTTTTGGCATCCATTTCAAAAGTTTGAGTGTCAATTATCAAGTGCACATTTAAAGTTTTTGGGACAAGTTCGCTGCAGCCTTGGGCAGGGTTGCTGCTCAACACGCCATCTTGCCGGAACTGTCCAGCATAAGCCATGTTGATACCAAACCAGAGCCCAGATGAAGTTGTCGGACGTAGCAAGAGTAACTAAGGGGGGCGGGGCTTAGCCACAGGTGAATTGTATTATACTTTGGGCTAATTGTGAAACAGCCTGCATGCAAATATATTGTTGACTCATGGATATGTTAGAGATTTAGCATTACACAGCTGGATATTCATTTAATATTAACTGACTTGCAACAAATATGAAGATTGCCACTCCGTTGTGTTGTTATAGACATTCCCACTCCATGCTTGTCTTTTGGTTTGCCGGAAGTAAACTCTCACAACACGATATCACTGACCTACCAGGATGTGATTCGTCATAGAAGGCGTGGCTTAATTAAATACAATACAGATTTTTAAACAATATTTTTTCATGAATATTGCAATTTCTGTCTGCATAATAAATTAAATGCATTCGTCGTGAACCTAAACGAAATATAACCAAAAAAGTCAAACTGTACGCGCTTTTTATTGGCCTACACAAACATTTGGCTCATTGGTCTTCAACGCACATTTTGCACACTTCAACATGTCACACATATTTTAAATTACAAAGCGAATACCCATAACTTAAATGACTGTACCTTTCATTTTCAGTATGTTCGGACCGTGATTTTTCTTTCAAAAGAATAGGAAGAGAAATGGGAAGTGTGATCTCGCGTTTTCCGTAACCTTTTCTTGATTATGTTTTCTATATTTTCTGTATGTTCTCTGGTCTGTATGTTCTCTAGTCTGTAAGTTTTCTGGTCTGTATGTTCTCTGGTCTGTTCTCTAGTCTGTATGTTAGTCTATATGTTCTCCAGTCTGTTCTCTAGTCTGTATGTTCTGTAAGTCTGTATGTTCTCTAGTATGTATGTTCTCTAGTCTAGGATGGAACTTACACCGCTGAGGGATGATTGTATTTAATAGTTATTCTATTTTTACCTAATTGAGGCCACCTGACATTGACGTTGTTTGTTTTTCCTTGTTTTATTTTATATCACTGTGAATATTTGTGGACGCAGAGACTGAACATATTTTCCAACATTTTGCTACAATTTGGGAAAATCTAGCACACATATGTTTCTGAATAACTGTTTCCTTCTTTTACCATATCAAGGTTGGCACTTACAGTACATGTGTGTGAGTACATGATTGGTCTACTGAAGCCCTGAGGCGTATACAGGATGTGGGCACCCGGTTTGAGATACTCATGTCTTCCATTCTCTTGACTTACAAAATCCTATTGCAAATGTGCTTCTGGTGTTAATTTATGTTGGTGTAATCAGGGCATTTATACACTGAATAAAAAGCATTGCTAGTGTTTCATTTATTTTGAGCTTTTCTTTACTATCACCTGTTATACTATCACCTGTTATTTCAGAAATGGTGGAACATAGTGGTAACCTGTCATGAGGAACAGTTGATCGCGGAATGCCTTTAGAGAAATGTCAATGGAAGTTTTCCACTTTTTCGTTTTCATAAATAGTATGTTTTTGTCAAGACTGACTTATTATGATGACACTACTAGGCTCCTAATCTCTGCTGATAAAATATGATTTTGAATAAATAAGATGGTAATGGGAAGCTGCATTTATTGACTAGGGGTTGGGAAAAGTTCACTGTTAGAGTCTGGGGGCCTAATGTCACCTCACTAATACAGAATAGAAGACATATCAATGGAAATGATCACATTCCTTCTATTACTACTGAGGATATGTCAAAACAACTGTACTCATGAAAAACAATTTCCCCCCAATAGGTAAAGGATACACTACACACAAATCAAAAGCTGATTTACATGAATTTGTTTATTAAACAAATCTTTTTTCACACATTAAAATGAATAAAACGTTTTTCCTGATCGTTACCTACAAAGAATGATGTTGTAATTTGTTGTAAAACCAAAAAAACTGCATGTTTTGCATCTTGAAAAGAGTAACACGTTTTGATAGAATGAAGTTACAATTTGAAAAGGAAATCCAACATACACTCAATAGGCTACAATACAATAATTAATTTTCAGCGTTTAGACTGTTAAGCTGCAAATTCTTCATTAGGCTATGGAAACCTTAGTAAAAATAAGTAATTGCATTAGAGCCTGTGGTTTACTAACAACTTGACAGCACCTAACCTGTTGAGTTTCTCTTTAACCATCAGAGGATCCAATATACAAAAAGTGATTTCCAGAAAATACAAAAAGCATCTTTCTCAGTGTATATTCTGCATGAATCATAGTTTTACATGCCAACCATGCATTGGCTTTGTCCTCTTTATCCATTATTCTGTGGCTGAAAATCAAATAACAGTAAAAGTTTACTATAATATAAAGAAACTACATTTATTGTGAGTAGGCCTATCATTAATGATGGTGAAAAATTCAGTCATGTTGTGTTGACAATCTTACCACTAGATGGTGCCCAAGACTACATGTAAGATACACTTTTGCATTCCACACAGCCAGTGCTTTATTGTACCTTTTCATTACGGTCTGGTGTGTTTCCCTGCAGGTTCCTGAGTCCTATTGGGATGATAATGGGCATGTCGGTGGTGTCGCTAGTCTTTCTAGGATCTGTGTGGGCTGGCGAGAATAAGGCCATGATCAAGGACTTCTTCTACGATTATCACCCATTATCACGATTATCACCCCTTCTATCTCTAGCACTTCCCCCTGCTCCCACCCGGGAACAATGTACTTATTGCCTTGATGTGTGTTTTAGCTATATGTGAAATGCCTGCACTTATTGTAAGTCGCTCTGGATAAGAGCGTCTGCTAAATGCGCAAATGTAAAGTCCAGAACCCTGCATTATTTGTTATTGCCGTGATGGTAGCAAGCTACTTACTCATGTTCCTCTTCAATGGCATCATCGTCTTTGTTTCTGGATATGTGTATATATAAGGTATTAATCAAATTTCTTTTTTGGGATTTTAGTGATCTTTACTCATGCCTCTCTTCCCCTTTACAAGAATACAATTTGGGTGGTAGGGCTAAAGAACTCCCCAATGGGTATTCTACTGGAGGCGCTGGGACAGAAGGAAGAGATACTAAAAAGCTAATTGAATTCGTGGAGGGAAAAGTAAAGGAATCAGAAGGACACATGCATGCATACGGCACAGTCATAGGTTTTCCATCAGCCTGGCCACTAATGGGAAAGAATGCATTTTGCACACTCCCTTTTAATGTGCAGTCTAATTGCATGCAGTTTATTTTGAATGGGAATTTTTTAACTTCTTAGGCAGTTTTGAAATCATCAGCTGCAATCAATATTGCCTGTTTTAAATGTAGATGTAATGTGTTTGTGTAGACTAGAGAACATGTGAAAACAAATCACTAGTTTTAGTTGTTTACCTCAGGATTTTTGTGATCTCAATACTCTCACATTCTTGCTGTAGTCTGTACAGTTGCAAACATTTTGCACATAAGGGTTTCCTCTTTGAATATCTTATTGTGTTCATGGAAGGTGGGCAAATGTTTCAGAATATTTTATGTATATTTATATTTTGTTTTCAAGTCTTTAATATTGTCAGGGTTTGTGTGTGGTCTCAGTTGGCATCCACAACACTTCACAGAGACAACCTAAGGGCCAACCTGGTGAACTGAACCCTCAATAAGGCACACATGGGTTTAATGGTAGATGGGTACACTAGAAGTATTGAGAACTGTGCAGGCTAGCTGGAAGGATGATTAGAAAGAGTTCATCGGTCACCTACTGCTCCACAAACGAGTGGACACTCCATGTTCATTAATCCCAGCCTCACTAACATGGACTGAGTAATGAGTCTCAGTGAGGTGCAACATTCCAAGTAGCTAAATGTAATCCATCAGGTTGACTCACTTCCCCATTGAGTGTGAACCTTAAATCTGTACAGTTCAGCCTGAGTGATATTTAATGTCCACACTTCTGAACAGGGGTCCGTTCTCCGTACGTCCCTTAATACATCCAAGATCAGATGAGACAATAAAGATGACATCATCCAGCTAATCATCATCCGGCTAATAATCATCCGGCTAATTCGGTTCTCCGAACACACCTGCCATTTACGATGAGTATAGCTGGAATGAGTCACCGGAGATAATTGCACGATCGCGTGTTCGTTTAAATGGCGACATGTATCGATAGTAGAAACCATGATCGGCGACAAGGAATTTACTTTGGCAGGAAGGTGCGTACATAAAACCTATGAATAGAACGATATAAATTATACCTAAGGGGCTGAGGGGGGATAGGGATAGTAATATACAAAATACTATACCAAAATACAGATAAGTAAATTAATTTACCAATCTGTAAAGTTATTTGTTGCTGCATTAAATTAAGTAGACCTATAATCAAAATGACTGGTACAGCAATTTCAACTGTTAAACATTGAGTTATGATAAATTCCTTTGACTTGTGAAAGTCAAAACTGTGTATGAATGTAAAAGTATTACCGCACTTTTCCCCACGTTTTCCGCATCTCCAATAGTGTAAAGGAACGAGCCACTCGCAAAAAGAATATTAAGGATATGCAAACGGTGTGCCGTTAATAAGTAATATTAAGGTTATGCAAACGGTGCGTGCCGTTATTAAATACTATTAAGGTTATGCAAACGGTGTGTGTCATTAACAAATAATATTAAGTTTATGCAAACGGTGTGTGCGGTTATTAAATAATATTAAGGTTATGCAAACGGTTTGTGCCGTTATTAAAGCCCGACGAGTAAAACATCTAATGTGTGGATCCATGACATGTTAATTATGTATTTGACATATTAATTATGTATTTCACACCCTCACGGGTAAACCGATACATCTCAATAGAGTTTCGCTCTGTATTAAAGGGTCTTGTCTATCTCGCAATACGGGATTATTTAGAAAAAGTTCTGCGAATTGTTCTTCTCGTAAAAACAGACAGGACATGACTGTGAATGACTTCCTACGTCACCTCCGCTTATAAAGCAGCAATCTAATCGTGTTTACATGAAATAAGCCTGCTCCGGAGCAGGTTCGAGCTTACGCACATGTTGCTATGACAACAAGTATAGGATGAGCTTCGGAGAACCGAACTAACCAGGATTATACAAAATCGACAACAATCAAATCCGGGTAACTGACTTAGCAACGTACAGAGAACGGACCCCAGGCCTAAAACAAAACCATACATCTTAGGTTGAGGCCACACCTAACTAGCTACTTCTGTATGTGTAGGCTCACACTCAAACAACTAACGTTAGCAAGTTAGTGCGCTAGTTAGCTACTCCTGTATGTGTAGGCTCACACTCAATCAACTAACATTAGCATGTTAGTGCGTTAGCTAACTTGCTACTCCTGTATGTGTAGGCTCACACTCAAACAACTAACATTAGCATAGTAGCACGCTAGCTAGCTAGTCTTGTATGTGTAGGTTCACACTCAACCAACTAACGTTAGCATGTTAGCGCACTAGCTAACTAGCTACTCCTGTTTGTGTAGGCTCACACTCAAACAACTAACGTTAGCAAGTTAGTGCGCTAGTTAGCTACTCCTGTATGTTTACGCTCACACTCAAACAACTAACATTAGCATGTTAGCACGCTAGCTAGCTACTCCTGTATGTTTAGGCTCACACTCAAACAACTAACATTAGCATGTTAGCGCGCTAGCTAGCTACTCCGGTATGTGTAGGATGTATCACTGGGTAGATAAAACACCAGCAACAGTGTGTGAAAACTTAGCGAAGACTTACAAAAAAACGTTTGACCATTGTCATTGCGTAATTAATTATTTTGGATTAAATCTTTATCTCATCTCATCTCATCTTCAACCGCTTATCCGGGGTCGGGTCGCGGGGGTAGCAGCTCTAGCAGGGGACCCCAAACTTACCTTTCCCGGGCAACATTAGCCAGCTCTGACTGGGGAATCCCGAGGCGTTCCCAGGCCAGTGTGGAGATATAATCTCTCCACCTAGTCCTGGGTCTTCCCCGAGGTCTCCTCCCAGCTGGACGTGCCTGGAACACCTCTCTAGGGAGGCGCCCAGGTGGCATTCTTACAAGATGCCCGAACCACCTCAACTGGCTCCTTTCTATGCAAAGGAGCAGCGGCTCTACTCCGAGTTCCTCTCGGATGACTGAGCTTCTCACCCTATCCCTAAGGGAGAGGCCAGCCACCTTTCTGAGAAAACCCATTTCGGCCGCTTGTACCCGCGATCTCGTTCTTTCGGTCATGACCCAGCTTTCATGACCATAGGTGAGGGTAGGAACAAAGATTGACCGGTAGATCGAGAGCTTTGCCTTTCGGCTCAGCTCTCTTTTCGTCACAACGGTGCGGTGAAGCGAATGCAACACCGCTTCCGCTGCTCCGATCCTCCGACCAAACTCCCGCTCCATTGTTCCCTCACTCGCGAACAGGACCCCGAGGTACTTGAACTCCTTCACTTGGAGTAAGGACTCATTCCCTACCCGGAGTAGGCACTCCACCGGTTTCCTGCTGAGAGTCATGGCCTCAGATTTAGAGGTGCTAACCCTCATCCCAGCCGCTTCACACTCGGCTGCGAACCGATCCAGTGAGTGCTGAAGGTCACCGACCGATGAGGCCATCAGGACCACATCATCCGCAAAAAGCAGTGATGTGACCATCAGCCCACCGAACGGGAACCCCTCCCCCCCATGACTACGCCTTGATATCCTGTCCATGAATATTACAAACAGGATTGGTGACAAAGCGCAGCCCTGGCGGAGGCCAACCCCCACCGGGAACGAATCCGACTTACTGCCGAGGACACGGACACAGCTCATGCTTTGAGCGTACAGAGATTGGATGGATTGGATTAAATCTTTAATAGATTTGAAAACTATTTAATTTTATTAAATAAATGCATTGAAAATGTTTCCCATGTGGGGAAACTTACAATAATACATTTAACGGTGGTCTCTGATTTCATAGTGGAAGAGTCAGTTGATAATGTACATGTCCTTTTTAAAAACCATACATTATCAGAAATTACAATGGCATTTGCTTAAAAAATGATAGCTGCAATGAGGAAGATATTTACTTTAGAAAGCTGTGTAATTGTCAACTACTGTCTTTAAGAATCTGTTAAAGTTAGATTATAAACTCAAAGCATATAACATTACTGAAATAACAAAGTCATGGAAAAGATTACATGTCTTTAATGTGAAAATTCCACATTTTACAATGAATCAATCAATCAAATATATTTTATACAGCCCTTTTTACAACAAACTTGTCACAAAGTGCTTTTGCAATCACCCAGCCTGAATCGGACAGAGCACACATCGACAAGTTGAACAAGAATAACAAGTTGTACAAGTTGATACATGGCGGCTAGGAAAAACTCCCTGAAGGTCAAATTTAGGAAGAAACGTAGAGAGGAACCAGGCTCTGAGGGGTGACCAGTCCACTTCTGGCTGTGCTGGGTTGACAGTTAATATAATACAGTGCAAGCAAGCAATTTGCGAGCATTATAAAAAATCTAATAGTCCAGGACGACCGGGAGGGTTGATGGGTTTGGTAGATTGGAGGAAGAAACTATCTGGTAGCAACAGCTGTTCCACAATCAGGGGCCCCAGGAAGGATCCAGCACATGTTTCCAAGGCTGATTGGTCCCACAGCGTGGCCAACAGGCACGGGTCCCCCTTAACTGAAGTGAACACAAACACAGTGAAAGGTTACACACAATAGTTCCCGGCACAACAGTATAGCAGCATAAGTCTAGAAAGGGGACAGGGGGGGTTAGTGGAACTATGGCCATGAACAGGGTAAACCCTAGAAAGGGCCCAACAAAATGTAAGTGGAGACAAGACACAGGGAAAGGTTAGACACCCTGGTTCTCTACGTCCCCCGGCACAATAGTATAGCAGCATAAATCTAAGAATGAGACAGGGGGGTCCAGTGAAGCTGTGGCCCTGAACAGGGTAAAGCCTGAACAGGGCCCAATAGGCCGGAAAACACCCACCCACTTTACCAAGCATCAACCAAGGGACACCAATCAACCGCAACCACTCGGGCAGGTTCAGGTTTGCTCCCAAAGCTACTCGAATTGAGGGAACAATAGAGTTCTATAGCGAGCCAGTGACTCCACCCCACCAGGCAGCAATTGGGAGGTTTAGTTTTGCTCACAAAGCTACTCGAATTGAGCGAACAAAAGAGAACTCTATGTTAAAATCTACAATTTCAATCTGTAACCTTCTACTGTGGAAATCAATTTTAAATCCCAAGAATATTGCATATTCAGTCATTTAGACAAGACAGATATTGTCTGACAGAAATAAGGACTTACCGGTTGTAACAAACGGAGCCACTTTGTTGGTCTTCTTTAGGAGCTTAAAGGTAGTTATTTTTCCCTCTCCTACACTTCTTGTCTTCATCAACAGCCTTGTCCAAGGATGTCTAATTTATGAAGAGATAAACACTGTTATTGGTCGTTTCTTTAAAGGTGCACTGTGTAGAATTCTGCAACAGTGTTCATTTTAAGCAATAGAGTATAGATGGACCGGTTTGAATGTTTAAACTGGGAATATCCCATTTACCTGTGTAGAAGAACTGTCTGCACTGTCTATGGAGAAGGACATCCTGCTCTGGTTGCTGCAGAGGTCTCAGCCAGATCCTTCAACAACCAGCTCGTCAGGGACACTGAGGCCATCAGTTGGCAGAGGATGCCAGTGGTGATGTACTGCAGGGTCTGTGAATGACAAGGGCCATGGGGGGCTGCAGAGTAGCCTGTCCTGGTCAATGAACATGTCTTCAGACAAGGAGGATGGAGACGACTCCAGGAGATCCTCAGTAGGTTTCAGGGACCCGTCACTGACTACAGAGGCATCATCATCATCGTCTTCCGGGGAGGATGGACTTGCAGAGTGATGGACTTTGTTCCTGGCCCCTGAAAACAATTTCACACTTTTAACTAGTTTGAAACCACATCAAAGTTGTACAATGCAGTATCTAATACATTTACTATAATGATTACACTAGCTATTACATGGTTGTTATGGCGGATTTGTAAATGTAAAAAGTAAACAAGTAATCACCATTGCAGGTCTTTCTACCCCTGATGATCAGGACATGACTGATGGCCACTATTCAAAACAACACCACAGATCTCTGGACGTATTCGTCGACGTGAGTGCCGTTGATCGAGTGCTTGGTAGAGTCATAGACGCCCCGTCTGGAGCACTAGAAGGACAGCTTGTTGTGTTGCTCCACAAACTGTGTTTTCATGTCCACCTGAGTGAAGAAATGACAATACTGTTATCAGATGATAGCTAGTAAAGTGGTTCAAATATATACAAACACAATTCTATACAGGATTAGCAGTTAGCAAGGCTTTGAATATCAAGCTACTTTACCTGGCTATCATTTGTCCGTCCTCTTTCTCATTGACACTTGATTTCCATGATTATTTACAGAGTTGATCTCTTGGCTGTTGGCTCTAGCTGTTTTGCCACAATTTCCTCTTCCATCAGTTGACCATCTTCTCCATCCTTCTTTCTTCCTCCTCTTGATAATCTGTGATCAACTCCCATAGGTCACGGTCCTCATTGATCAGGTTGTTGTTCCCAATTTGTTGCCAGATGTTTTCCATCAGCTTCTCTTTGGCTTCCTTTTCCACCAACGCCTGAGCATCCATCTCTTCCCAACTCTGCATCAAGATTAACTCTTCAATGACAGTGAACAGGTCGGCCTTCAGAGATGCCATCAACTTCTCAGCGTACACTGGAACATGCCTCTTTACCACTCGCCTTCTGGATGTTAAACGACGAGGGCTGCCCTCAGGCCTGACTGGCTTGAGTGGCACTTTCTCTGCATCGTTGATTGGCACAGTGGCTCTAATGGGCGGCAGTGGCGGTTTGGCTGCCATGTTGACTCCATGGACAGCCTTCAATGGCTCTGAGCTATGGAGGTAGATGTCCATAACCACGTCAGACCGTTCATAACCTCTCCTCTTCTTCTGGATCGGCCCCAGCATGGTAGGTGCACAAGACTTCTCTTCCAGCTGAGCTATTAGAGATGCTTTCAGATCTTTCCCATTGCAGGTGGCATTCTTCTGCAGCACTGGGATTCTGGAGGGAGGACGTGGCTTCTTAACCTCTGTCTCAACCGTTTCCACATACATCAAACTGTTCAGTCGTTGCAGAACCCTCTTCCGGGCCTCCTTCAAATCCAGTACGGATAATCCGTAGAGAGGTTGTGAGGTGTGTTCAACCTTCTTGATGAGAGGAGGACATTGTTTGGTGGTTTTGGGTTGCGACGGTTTGGTAGGCTGAAGAAAGTTGGTAATGACAGTCCTAACAAGGTTGTCAACTGAATCTTCCTTTAGGCTCATCTTTCCAAGGTCAAATCTTCTCAAGCCGCTGTAATCTCTGTGTAATCTTCTGAAATAACTATATTTCAGGACAAATCTGCTATATATAATCTTCCAAACTGTTTCATGCAAAGTAAAGTAACGTACTGTTCAATCAGAATGTTTTGTGCCTATTTATATGCTTTGGCATCATTGTGACATCATTGTCTGTACTCAGATGAAAAAAAAAATCGACATCCTCATTAGTTTACCAACGGTGATGTCATAATGTACTTTAATATACGGCCCGAAATGGTGAATTAAGTGAAGTTATATATACATGGCAGTACAAAATATCAGTGTAATATAGAAGTGATGAAAGAACATTTTGAAAAAGGCATTGTGTGAAATTTCGACACTGGTTGTGAAAGTGGATGTGTCAAGCCAAAATGGTTTCCATAATCTTGTGTACTGTGATGGTTGTGTGGATACGCGTCACATTAACCACTCACTTGGCAATCCATGATGATACTACATAGATGAAAAGTGTAATGGGATAAATGTATTAACTCCGTTGTGTTTCAATATAACTAAAGTCCACGCCAGGTGAGCGTCATACTCTTCTCTGAATAAGCCCCTGGTTACCAGACTGAGTAATTGAGCTGTTCCAAACTGAGGCAGCATATTCCAGACTTGGTAACATAGAACGATGTATACAAAAAACATAACTTTCAATATTCATGCACTCATCAGATTCAGGACCACAGTCACAAGTATCTTCTTAATGCATTCGAAATTATCTGTTTAACTAAATTACCCTATGAAATGTGAATTATTTTAACCAAAAATATCAAATGACATTTTAATACTCCTTTTTTAAATGAGTTTTCACAGAACACTAAAATGAACTATACTTTTAACATTATTCATTGCCTCAGCATTACATGAACTCACCCTCACAGTAACAAATACAAAATAGACCTTACAGCAAAAATATGTAGACTAGCAGTAGCTAACTTAAACACCAACAACAAAGTAAACGCTCGGCGGGACTCGGACATTACGGAGGTCTCCGGCTGCTAGCATAACCTTACACATCTTCTCAGTTAGCACGAAACTCTTTTAACAATATAATATACACAATACACAATATACACATGCAAAACGTATAAAACAACAATAACATAACAAAATGTACTATCAATATGTGTTAAAGTTTACATTGCTTTGTTCTCACCTTCACTCTTATGTATTGAATGAGGAAGAGAAGCGCGTTCCCCCTACTGGAGCCCCGAGGCATTACCAACACATCGAGAGCAATCAACCCACACACTCAAGGATCAGCATTATCTGCATTCCACTTCTTGTTACTCGCTATATAGTTTTAAACAGTTACAAAACGTAATATACATTCTAATATAAATAGTAATATAACAGACAATTGTTAATTAAATTAAATCACATGTCCCAAAAATGTAATACTGTAGTACTTTAATAAATTGGCTTTTCAAATAGATTACTTGGTGTCAAAATGAGTTAGAAACTGTACTTCCACATACCACTTGTCACATACTTTTTGCACTGATTTTCTAACACTGAATTTTTAGACACTGATTTTTTTTGCACTGAAATAATTCAGATGATTATTTCTATGCAAAAAAATTCAGATGCATTATTTCAATGCAAAAAAAGTTTAGTGCTAGAAATTCAATGCAAAAAAATTCAGTGCTAGAAATTCTGTTTCAGAATCTGGTGAGACAGATTTTCTTCCATATCCAACTGCTTGGTTTCTCATGATCTCTTGATGTTCATTTGTGCTTGTGCATTTGTGGCGGCTGGCCCATAGAGGGCGCTAGGGCGCCGCCCCCCCTTTAGCCACAAAAAATAAAAATACATTAAAATGTTTTAAACAAAAATAATAATAATTATAATGATAAAACCATCAGTATGTCAATATTTGTGTGTTTTAAATATGGAATGCACCCTGTAATATGTGTAAAATATGATAGTAAATCATATTGTCAACCTTTCCTCTTCCTGTCTGAACGCCTCGTCACAGCTCTGGGGCGATAGAGAAAGCGCCCCAAGGAGGCGGGTCTATGTAGCAGTTAAGCCAATTGCTAATTTAAGATATGAATGATTGATATAACATTTAGCCAATCAGCGTTCTTAAATCGAATCCAAGAAGGGCGCATTTTTCAGCGCCCCAAGCTCGTCCCTGATAAAATAAGGATCCGACTCTAGGGGCGCTATTTATACTAGACAACAAGACCCAACCCTAACTCGGTGGAATCTCTCCTCCAAGATCCGTTTGAGGGGAGAACTTTGGCTAGCTTGGTGCACTCATGCTAATGCTTTATTTTGCTTTTCGTGCTTGCTTTTTAAAACGACGGAGACAGATCCAGCATGGACAGGTATGTTGTCAAAGGTTTGAGTTCAGCCACTTGATATCCATGGCTATATTTCACATCCTTTATACAGTATAAGATATCCTGTAAACTTAATATATATATAATTTGCTAATTTGCATTTTATCATTTTCATATATATATATGAGTGGTGTAAAAAGTACTTGAATTTTATTCTTAAGTAAAAGTACAGATATTGTACCAAAAATTTACTTTGGTAAAAGTAAAAGTCATTCATAAAAAAATTACTTAAGTAAAAGTAACTCATCTTAAATGTACTTAAGTACAACATTATTTATCTGGTGTTAAAATGTACTCAAAAGTAAAAAAGTACAACCAGAAAAAAGGCAGAAATTTTCTTTCTCCAGGCTTTATTATTCCCCCCCCTCCATCACTTTGAACTTGAACATCAATTTGAACTTGAACCATCACAATTACTTGCTCCTCTTGCTCCCTTCCCCTCCTTGCTTGTACCTTATTGCCCCTCGATTCCTCCTCTCAACTCCTTTTCCTCTTTTCTTATCCTCTTACTTTAACTTGAACCATCACTCAACTCTTTTCTCCTCTTATTCCCTTCCCCTCCTTGCTCCCTTCCTTCCCTCCCTCAACTCCTTTCTCCTCTTTCGTTGCATTTAGACAGACACAAGCGACACTTCATGCGGTTTCGATCTTTTACTCCTACATAAGAAAACATTTGGTCTAAATATGGCCATGGGTGTTGCTTATCATCTGAGCTAGCGCCGGTGGACGAGGATGGTTCACTGCTCTCGTTTTCAGACATGCTTCGGTTGCGAAACGCCAAAAGTATGTTCCCTATCAGGGAACTTCGAGCTGCGTGAAAACGCTATGGGAACGCTCTGCGTGAGTGCGTCATGAAGCACATGTGTAATCAGTCCAATGGCGTGACGGAACGTCACAGACGGGTGACGTCGCGACCAGGAAGTCATAAAAGCACCCCTAATTACCGGCACCTTCAGTTTTTTGTTGCTTCAGCAAGTGCATGTTGTGACAGTCCTCGCGGGTTTCTGCTATTACGTTGTTAATTCAGAAATTTTCTTGGCATTTATGTACAAGAGCTCACCGCGATTATGGCAACCGAGCGGCGTTTCAGGCAGTGTGCTTCTCCCTGCTACCGCTTTGTCACGGGCCGGGACACACATGTTCTGTGCGTAGTTTGTTTGGAAGAGGCTAGCTGTAAGCATTGCGACCGTCTCGCCATCCGTACACTTCGCTCTCGCCTGGCGCTTTTTCAGGAAAGCGGCTCGGTTCGCGTTCCCCGCGGTTCAGGTCCTGCCGCTGTCGGGCACGGCGCCGACTGACGTCGTGGGGTTCGCAAGCGGATCTAGCATGCGGTTCCGAGACGGCTTCTGCAATTTCTCGGTCTTCGTCTGCTAGAGCCAGTGCCTCACCTCGGGGTCCGGAAGCACCCGCGCGGGTTTCTTCCGCCCTGGGGGAGGCACCTTTTTCTCAGCCGTCCAGTTCTGAGGAGATGGAGGTTGAAAACCTCGAGGCGGAGGCTGAATTGTTGGTTCACGAGGAGCTGCTGGAGGTACTCACCCGAGCTGTGGGGAAGCTCAACATCGAGTGGCCGGCTGACAGGCAGGAGTCTGCTTCAACCAGTAAGTTGAATGAACGATTCTTGCCCTCCCGTGCTTTACCTCCTCGCCGGTGTTTGCCTTTCTTCCCGGACCTCCACACTGAGGTGTCGAGGTCCTGATATAAGCCGGTGTCGTCCCGGGTGTTTAATCCGCGGAATCATATGTACTCTAATGTTGCCGAGGCTAATGTTCATGGGTACGGACCGATGCCGGTCGCGGAGGAGATACTGGCTAGCCATTTATCTCCCGCGGCATCGTCTCTGAGGACACCGGCATTGCCCTCCAAGGCGTTGAAGACTACTTCAGCGCTGGTGGGCAAAGCTTATTCGGCGGCGGGTCAGGCAGCTTCCTGCCTGCATACTATGTCTATTCTACAGGCATATCAGGCAGAGCTGCTTAGCGACGGGGCTCAGGGGGAGACTGTAAGTCCTGATGATGTTCGAGAACTTCGTCAGGCGGCGGATTTGTCACTTCGTGCCACTAAGGAGACGGCCAAATCAGTGGGCCGTGCTATGGCAGCCTTGGTGACTACGGAGAGGCATCTCTGGCTAAGCCTCTCTGATATGAGAGATAGGGAGAAAGCCTTCCTTCTGGACGCGCCTCTTTCCCCCGACGGCCTCTTTGGCCCTGCTATTGGCTCGGTCGTCGAGAGGTTTCAGGAGGAGAGAAGGCAGGCGGCTGCCGTCCAGAAATGTCTCCCCCGTCGTAGCCGCGTCGCGGGGGCTGTCGGACGGGGGCAGCCCCGCCCGGCGCCGAGCATGGCACACCGGGCGCAGCAGAGAGTGAGTGTCGCTACTCGGGCGCCCCCACACGATGAGTGGGCCGGGGGGCGACGCTCACAGGCGGGGCCTTCGAGGGGTAGGACAGTTCCGAGGCCTGTCGCTACACCCAAGAAGGCTTTGTCTAAGAGACCCTGACAGGGGGGTCAAACCGCTGGGGGTGGTCCCCACCAGGGGAGTAGTGAGCTCCTCCTGGTGCCCTCAGCGGGGTGGCCTGGGCGAGCGTTTTCCCGAGGGGCGCTCGCCTCCTCCGAGGAGGGGCCCAGAACTGTCGGACCAGTTGTTCCCTGCCAGTGCGCTGTTACAGGGCACTGTGTCTGCAGTACCTGTTACTCCAGAGGCCAGCCTCGAGAGGCTGGTACCCCTAGTAGATTTTCTGGCAGAGTGGAAGACCCTGCCGAATATATCTCAGTGGGTCCTGCGGATAATCGAGAGCGGGTATGCCATCCAATTCAGGACGCATCCGCCTCGTTTCAATGGGGTCCTGCCCACAGTGGTGGGCCCAGAGCAGGCTCTGGTACTGGAGCAGGAGGTACAGACTCTCCTGCTAAAAGGGGCTATAGAACGAGTTCTTCCTCTCAGCAGGGAGTCGGGCTGGTACAGCCGGTACTTCGTTGTTCCCAAGAAGGATGGGGGGTTGCGTCCTATTTTAGACCTACGTCTGTTGAATCAGACGGTCGGGAGACTCAGCTTCAAAATGCTCACTCTCAAACAGATCGTATCACAGATCAGGTCCGAGGACTGGTTTGTCACGATAGATCTGAAGGACGCCTATTTCCACATCTCCATCCTTCCACAACACAGGAAGTTCCTGAGGTTCGCTTTTGGGGGCGAAGCGTACCAGTATCGGGTTCTTCCGTTTGGCCTAGCACTCTCTCCCCGTACGTTCACGAGATGTATAGACGCTGCCCTGGCGCCGTTGCGCCTCCAGGGCATACGCATCCTCAATTACATCAACGATTGGTTGATTCTAGCTCCGTCGGAGCATCTAGCGGTTCGGCATCGAGATGTCGTTCTGGCTCACATCAACAAACTGGGGTTGAGGCTCAATGCCGGGAAGAGTGTGCTGTCGCCGGTACTGGTGACCACTTTCCTGGGCGTAGTCTGGGATTCGACCACGATGCGGGCGCATCTGTCTCCTGCACGTGTGGCGTCAATCCTTGCAGCCGTCGAGCAGGTGAGGCTAGGCCAGTCACTCACTGTGAAACAGTTTCAGAGACTGTTGGGTCTGCTGGCAGCAGCGCCCAACGTTATTCCTTGCGGCCTGCTGTTCATGAGACCGTTACAGTGGTGGCTCTGAACCAAGGGGTTCATCCGAGGGGAAACCAGTTCCGCATGATCACTGTTACGCGGCGTTGTCTCCGCACGCTGGTCATGTGGAGGAAGCCTTGGTTCCTAACCCAGGGTCCCGTGTTGGGAGCTCCGTGTCGTCGTGTTACACTAACGACGGATGCCTCCCTCACCGGCTGGGGGCGATCATGAGTGGTCGCCCAGCTGGGCTCTGGCGGGGCCATCAGCTATCATGGCACATAAATTGGCTAGAGATGCTGGCAGTTTACCAGGCTCTGAAGCACTTCCTCCCAGACCTAAGGGGTCATCATGTCCTTGTCCGGTCGGACAACACATCCGTCAACCACCAGGGGGTCTGCGCTCATGCCCACTTTACAATCTGGCCCGCCAGGTCCTTCTGTGGTCCCACGGGAAGCTCCTTTCTTTAAGGGTGTAGAGAGCGGCAGGTGGACCCAGTTAACTGCCCAGTGTTTGCAGTACTGGAGTTCCTGCAGCAACGCTTCTCTACAGGTCTATCCCCATCCACACTGAAGGTGTATGTGGCGGCTTTGTCCGCATGCCATGTCCCTCTAAATGGGGTTTCTCTGGGGAGACACCCACTGGTATCACGCTTCCTTCGTGGCGCCCGGAGGCTGAGGCCAGCAGCCGGCATGAGGGTGCCATCCTGGGACCTGGCCATTGTACTAGAAGGCCTCTCCCGTGCTCCGTTTGAGCCCATTGAGGAGGTCCCTGACAAGTTCGTGACCCTCAAGACGGTCTTCTTACTTGCCATCTCTTCTCTGAAGAGGATTGGTGATATGCAAGCGCTGTCGGTGGCGCCCTCTTGCTTGGACTTCTCACCCGGGATGGTCAAGGCGTTTCTACTACCTTCACCCGGGTATGTCCCCAAGGTCCCAACTAACATCGTTGGGCCTATTGTGCTGCAAGCCTTCTGCCCTCCCCCTTTTTTGACGTCGGACCAGAAGAAGCATAACCTCCTCTGCCCGGTGAGGGCCTTAGACGCCTACGTCCACAGAACTGCCCTGTGGAGGCTGTCCGAACAGTTGTTCGTGTGCTTTGGACCACCCAAGAGAGGGGGTCCTGTGTCTAAGCAGAGGATGAGCAAGTGGGTGGTTGAGGCCATCTCACTTGCTTACGAGTCGGCTAGTCAGCCTTCACCCTTCGCTGTTCGAGCCCACTCGACCAGGAGTATGGCGGCTTCAAAAGCCCTTTTGTCAGGTAAAGTGTCTCTACATGACGTCTGTGTTGCGGCAGGCTGGTCCTCACCGCACACGTTCGTGAGATTTTACCAGCTTGACTTTAGCTCCACACCAGGGGCGCAGGTGCTTTCGTCCGAATGTGCGCTCTGACTTCACATGGCGGACACTTGCTCGTATGGCGAAGTGGGTAGTGGCGTTCCCATAGCGTTTTCACGCAGCTCGAAGTTCCCTGATAGGGAACGTCTCCGGTTACGTATGTAACCTTAGTTCCCCTCAGGGAACGAGACGCTGCGTGTCTGTGCCATACTCCCAGCATGCCCTTGGCACTTGCTTCAGCCCATCAGAAACTGAAGGTGCCGGTAATTAGGGGTGCTTTTATGACTTCCTGGTCGCGACGTCACCCGTCTGTGACGTTCCGTCACGCCATTGGACTGATTACACATGTGCTTCATGACGCACTCACGCAGAGCGTTCCCATAGCGTTTTCACGCAGCGTCTCGTTCCCCTCAGGGAACTAAGGTTACATACGTAACCGGAGACGTTTTCAAACACCGGTGCTCTGGTGTGGTTATAGAGAGAGATGTGTCTCGAGAGCGCCAATTGTGCGCGCAGTGCGCGCATACAGGCTGCACGAAGTCAACAGGCTGATAGGGCGCTCGCAGTGCCCGCATTTACAGGCTGCACGAAGTCTGTCAACTAAATTCTACATTGTGTCTACATTCATGAAGATAATTCCGTTTTTTTTGTAGCGGGTAACGACGAGTCCATTGTTAATGTAGCGGAGTAAAAGTACAGATATATTGTTTTAGAAGTAGCGAAGTAAATGTAAAAGTCGACAGAAATATAAATACTCAAGTAAAGTACAGCTACTCCCAAAAAATACTTAAGTACTGTAACAAAGTATTATTACTTCGTATTACTTCGTTACTTTACACCACTGTATATGTATATGTATATATGTATATATATTATGCGCAAATGAAAGGCTTGTGTTAGTGCAATTGCAATATGATGTTTTTGTGTCTTTTTAGGGGCCAGATGTACTGTTCACTCTTTGTGGTGAAAATAATATTGCTTCTGTATGCCAGGAGACCCAATTACTTCAAACTGTTTTACCACAGCAATGTTTATTAGTTTATATATATTACAAAAATTTCTTTTGGCCGCCTATCTTGGCCAGGACTCCCTGGCAGAAGAGTTATTGTAACTCAATGGGACTTTTTCCTGGTTAAATAAAGGTTAAATAAAAAAATAAATATATATATATAACACATGGTTTCTAGACAACTGTGTCATGTGTCACTGTCAGCTGTTCACATGAAGGAAAGCCCCAGTTTGATGAGGCTCTGTTCAGTAACACTTTTAGAGTCATTAGGCCTGCATAACACCATAGTAACAGCTGTCATGGGGAGATCTTACAAATGTTGCATGCAAGAGCACCGTAAAGGGGTGGAAGTTTAGGACGATTCTAAGGGCCCAGGCTGATTTAGGGCCCAGAAGAGCAGACCCCCTTTTTCTTTTCTTATTTATTTTCTCTTTTTTATACATACATACATTAAATGTGCTAGGGCCCCTCATGCACTAAATGTGTATTTTGTACGTTTTGACCATAGATTTAATATTTAAAAAACAAATAATGTATTTACTGTTTCAGTCACACCCCTCCCCCTCACAATGGTTCATTCCACCTGCGCTGTCGGAGCTACGATCACTATTTGTAGCGTGTAGCGTCTCTTGACTCTTGCTTATTGCACTTGCTATGATGCAGCGCAGACAGTGACACAGGCAGGCATGTCACATCAAAAGTCAGGGCATCAAAAACGGAAAGGAAAGAGAAGACAGAGAACGCCGAAGTCGACAGTATGTCACACAGTTTTTCAAAAAGAAAGGTAGATTGCCCTATTCCTGTATATTCCAAAACTTTCAGAGTTTCTTATTTTTGTTGCTACATGACCTGTTTTTATCTAGCTAGCCTAGCTTAGTAAAATAATTACTGAATTATGATTTACATCCAACAAAAATGGTGTCGTTTAAAAAAATCAACACGAGTGAAGATGGCAGAGAGAAAAGCATAATTTGGTGAACAAAAAGGGCCGAGTAAATTCTGTTGTATGGGAAATGTTTGGATTTGAGCAATCCGACGTGGAGCAGAAACAAGTGATATGCAAGATTTGCTTCACGGTGGTGTCTGCACCAGTAGGTATACCACAAATCTTTTCAACCACCTAAAAATTAACCACAAAGTCACCTATGACAAACTAAAAGTAAAAAACCGAAATGAGAAGAGCAGGGCAGGGCAACAACCTCAACTGCAACACATTCGTCAATAAAAGACGCATTTAATAGCGCTACATTGTATCCGTCTACCTCAGAGAGGCTTAACAAATTAACAGACGTGGTGGCATACTTTCTGTTCAAAGACATGTGCCCCATTACCGAACCATTTTTATTTTATCATGACTGACTGGAATTTGTTAAATTTAGTTTGACAAAATGTTCAATACATGTTTAAGACCTGTCAGTATATTAGAAATATATACAAATATATATTTTGATCTAATTTATTTATGTTTTTTTTATTTGTATTATATTTATTACAACTTTATAAAAGATTGTGAAAGAGCACTGCAACAGTTATTTAATACT
>CM055732.1:12957376-13012204 GCA_029465975.1 Dallia pectoralis | reverse complement strand
TAATACAAATGACTTGCCTAGATGTATCACAGTACACATAATACAAATGACTTGCCTAGATGTATCACAGTACACATCATACAAATGACTTGCCTAGATGTATCACAGTACACATCATACAAATGACTTGCCTAGATGTATCACAGTACACATCTACATTGGCTTCAAATAATCCTTCATTTGCCAAAATCTCTGACCTTTGCTATTTTAGTTGTCAATTTTAATTCAACCTCAACAAATCGGATTGACTTGATGGGCACTTCTTACAAACCATGGGGTCTACATGCCATGGGGTCTACATGCCATGGGGTCTACATGCCATGCGGTCTACATGCCATGGGGTCTACATGCCATGCGGTCTTCATGCCATGCGGTCTACATGCCATGGGGTCTACATGCCATGGGGTCAACAGCTCAATACGGTTGAGATCCGGTGACTGTCCTGGCCGCTCCATTATAAACAGAATACCAGCTGAATGTTTCTTTAACTAAATATTTTGTGCATATTGTTTGACATTGGGCATTAGGTCTGGAGGACTATAAATCGGCTCCAAAGAGCTGTCCACAAGGTACAATACATTGTCTTGACCAGGCTTAACAGATGAGTGAAGCACTTTTTTTATTTGGCATATTTTTATTTGGTCTCCATCTCAGAAGATCTTAAACGTGTCTGTCTAACATTCAGCCCATATTATTGGTTGAATATATCTCTAGGAGCCGGCTCTTGTTAGTGAATGTTGAGAGCCGGCTCGCATATCAGAAGAGCTGGATCTATTTATATAAAAAAAAACTTATGCTAGACAGACAGGCAAGACCCAAATGCGGACACAGAGACAGAGGATCTGATTCTGGTTTTAATGTTGAATATAGGGCGATCTCAGAGTGGTGGGCAGGCAGAGTTCAGTAGGATCCGTTTGGTCGAAGTACAAGGGAGTGGGCAGGCTTGGAGTCGGTACTAAGGAGACAGGAAAAACGGTAATACAGAAGCTAAACGCTGGATACACAAGACAATACCAACTGGCACAAGAGAACAGGGCACAACGACATAAATAGACAGGATATAATGGGAACCTGGAAACACCTGGTGGGGGCGTGGAGACAATTACGAGACAGGTGATCGAGATCAGGGTGTGACACAAACAATCAAAAAATGTAAATAACTTCAATTAACGAAGTCAAAAAACAAAAAAATTATTCAAATAATATAAGCCTAAATGCTCAAGCCTGGCAAATTATTCCTGTCAAACAATGAACTAAAGATGCATGAGGGAGGGCTGAGCCAACTCACACAAGAGGTTTGATAATATATATTTTTTTACCTTTATTTAACCAGGTAGGCCAAGAAGAACATTATAATTTCCAACAGTGACCTATAAAGAAGCTGGGGATTGAACCCAGGACATACATACAAAGCATGAACTCAACCACTAAGCTACACCGACTCCTCCAAATTGAACACCGCACGTGAATACCGCAAAGTTCGGTCATTTCTAGCACATTTCTATCGTAACACAACTGGTAGATTCTCAGGAAAATGTTAAACCATGGTAACAAGTAGTGGCTTAAATCAATGAGTGATGCAGCCTATAAAGGGCACTCTTGTCACCAAAACCAACAACAAGTTAGCCTTTTTGTCATCACTTTATAACAGAGAAAATGCTGCCCCTATGTCAGTAAATGCTATTGTGCGCAGATTATGGGGGAAAACATAAAACATTTTCATCTTCAGCCTGTACTTTTTGGGGTGATATGAGGCACATCACAATGCTAATTTGTTAACAGTTCTAACTAATAGATATTCTTCACGAAATAAGCCTGTCATCTAGTGGTCTCTCTGAGCCATCTGTTTCAAATTCCTACGGTCCGAAAAGTGTTTATTTCTTAAAGCCATCACAAGTGGGCGCCAGAGACCAAGAGCTAATCGCAACAGTTTTACATGTCTGCCCTTTCCACCCATTTATACGCCTAGGTTTAATAAGTGTATGATAAAAATATTATTATTTTTCATCATGTGTTTGTTCATCGTCAGAAGCCAGTGCATCTACAGCAAGACTGGCTGCACATGATTACAGTGATATTTCCGAGAAATTTCCAAGAAAATCTTGCACCCAGGCCCGGAGTCACCGGTGATTTGAGGGCTGGACAAATATATGAACCATCATTGAGCTTTGTGTTGATACTTATATCACTATATATGTAAAGTTATTTTTAACATGATTTGCTGTGATTTGTCTCTCGCTTCTAGGCTTCCCCAGTAACCTTCATGTCTCATGGCACAACGTTGTAAACGCTGGGCAATTCCCTCAGGCAAACTGCTGCAAAAATGCGGACTTGCGTAAAGGGTGCACAAAAGGCCGAAATATGTCAGCCAGAGAGCCCTTGCGCCATTGACAATATGAAGGTGGAACAGCCCTAAGCACTCACAGACTTAGCGAGAACACACTTCCATGAGTCTGTGAGTGTAGACATTGTGCAAAAGCCCTTGTGTCAGGTGTTGTAGAAGTTTGTGCCGTTACTGAAAGAGCTCAAACAGAAACGCATGAACGACTTCTCTTCCACACAGAAATATAAAAAGCGAAGGATTGTGAACAGGCACATCGCTAGGCCTATTTTAGTGGGGCTTTAGCTCCCCTCAAATATTTATCCCCCCTACAAAATCAGTATATCACTCAGTGAGGATAAAAGGATTCATGATAAGGTGTTTTTCGAGACAGCTAAAACTACAACAAAGTTATCACCTAGCTCATAAGTGAACAAGGTAACGCTTAATTAATACATTTGTTTATTTTATTGTACTGGATTTGCTAAAGTATGTGAGTTTGTTAGAAATGTAACATCACGTGAAATCGTTATTGGTGAAGGCTAATCTCGCGCCATGTTAGCAACCTGTTTGCTCCGAATTTGTTATTTTGTTGTTAATAGAAATAATGAAATTTAATTTCGAATTGTAATACTTGTTATTTCTATTCATCAGCTCTTATGGTGAATAAATGGAATGGTGAAGTAATAAACATTTCAGAATCATCAGTTTCGAGAGTTGACCGTCATTGAGCTGGGAATGCTACAGTTAGTGTTCCTACAATGGAATGCCAGAAGTTTGATGGCTAATGGATAGGAGTTTAAAAGTATATGATATGGATGTGGTGCCTGACGTAGTGTGTATACAGGAAACGTGGCTTAAGTCAGAGATGGCATTTGTGATACCAGGTTTTAAGGCTGTTAGGTGCAATAGGACAGGAGGACGGGGGGAGGGGGGTTGTATTACCTTAGTTAAGGAAAGGGTGGTATTTTAGCAGGTTTGTGTAGGAATCAGAATGTGTGGGAATTACTGTAGGTATGAGAGAGAGTAATGTCTGTGTGTGATAAACTCTTGTAAACCACTGGTGTGGGACAAATTGGAAGGTATTGAGGGGAGGTGTCAGGATGGAAAGATTATATGGTGTGGGGACTTTAATGCTCATACTGTGATATGGGGTAGTATACAAACAAATGGTAATGTTGTGGAAGAGCGAATAGAGAATAGAGGTTAGGTGTGCTAGAATGATGGAGAGGGACCAGAGTTAATCTGGGTAAAGGGACTGAATCATGTTTGGATATAATGCTAGTGTCTGGCTCGTTAGCAGGAAGATGCGAGTGGGCAGTGCAAGGCGATACTACATTGGGGAGTGATAATTATCTGATAGTGTGCAAACTGGAGGATGGTGTGGATAGGCAGGAAAGGGTGTGTGGCGGGAGATGGTGTTTTGATAAGGCCGGTTGGAAGAAGTATAGATTTATATGTGAAGGAACAGTAGCAATCTGAGGGTGGAAGGGTCAGTAACAGAGTGTGCAAAGGCAGTGACTGCAAGTATGATTTTAGCGGCTAAGGTGGAAATACCAGTAGGCGTAGTAAGAGAGGGGGAGACAGAGTGGTGCCGTGGTGGACAGATGAATGCTCAAGAGGAGTGGAGAGGAATGGGGGGTTAAAGGTGTTGACAGAGAGTAATCTGGAGGACTATCAAAGGAATGAGGGCAGTATGCGTGTGATCTATTTGGATGATACAATGTGGAGAGAGAGCTTGCTGATTAAGTTAGATGCAATAGGTATTGGGGGTAGACTATATAACTGGATTAAAGATATTCTAAATGGGAGAGTGAATCGGGTTGTGTTGGAGCAGATATGTCAGGAGAGTTTGAGGTGGAGAATGGGACGCCTCAGGGTTGTGTGGTGAGCTTGGTGCTGTTTACCATAATGATTGATGATATATTTAGAGACGTAGGGCAGGGGATAGGGGTAGCATTATTGTATGCAGATGATGGGGCAATCTGGAAAAGAGGACGAGATGTGAAATATGTAATGTGGAGGAATGGTCAAAGAAATGGGGGTTTCGGATGTCAGTAAATAAGTTGTGCATCATGGTGTATTCTGAAAGGAAGGTTCAGGATATGGATATATGGACAGTCTATAGGCAGGGTGACAGCTCTTAAGTACTTGGGTATGTCTTTTGATGAGAGGTTGACGTGGAGGAATCATGTGGTGTTGGAGGGAAAATGTAGAAGGGTGTTGAACCTTATGAGGACAGTGGTAGGATATGAATGGGGGGCAGACAGGCAGGCATTGAAAAGGTCGGTGGTGGATTATGGGAGTTTTGTTTACGGGTCAGCAGCTAAGACTGTGTTACAGTGTTTAGATAGGGTCCAGGCACCTGCTTTGAGATTGTGCATAGGAGCATTTAGGACAACGCCAACAGCTGCCGTGCCGGTGGAGACAGGTGAGATGCCATTAGCATTGAGGAGAGAAAAGGAGAGGAGAGCGTTTCTATCAGCTACCGCAGTGTTGATGTCCAAGCAGAAACTGCTACAACTGCCATCACACAAACTTTGCAAGTTTTAGTATTGAGTACTACTTTGATTATGGTTGCACCTGCATGTTTTGCATTTTGTGACTTTTAGTCGAATAAAACTGAAAGGAATATACATATACAGTGTTTGGATCTTCACCTCATATTCCATTCATATATTTTGTCATTGAAGATTTCTTGAAAATAGTGTAAAAAAGTCGTGTTTTCGTGAACCCAATATTGTGTATCGACACACCACTGGTCTTTACTGATCTTTCTCTTCCCCCGCACTGGTCTGCCCTCTGTCATTTCCTGCAGGTTGCTAACTTTCTACACAGTGCAATCATTTTCGGTTCAACTGAGAAAGAAAACACGTTTGGAATATTTATGCTAATTTACTGTAAAATATCAACAAATGTAGTTTTTACAGCTTTTTTAAGAAAAAGGGAAGCTTAGTAGCACAAGTTAGTTTTTTAACCGGTAGATATCCAATTTCTCTCGTCAATTTCCATACTATATGTCAACCGACTGTCTAATTAAAAACAATACCTCACTGGATTGGGGTGAGTTTGTTTAAATGCTATGCTGTTGCTGCAATTCACCTAGAGTAGCTTCCACAATAACCATTTGTGAATTATAATGAACATTTAAGTAGTTGAAAATACAATTAGCTGGTAATGAATGAATCAGTATCTCATCATTTCTGCAATGTTAAATTTGATCTAATACTTATAAAATAAACACCAAAGAGACGTCATTTTGTATACAATGGAAAACATTTATGAAATTATGGCTTTTTTGGCATTTCACTACAACAATGTCTACAGCTGTAACTGAATTCTTTTGGAATCTAGTGCATTGACTAGGCCCTAAAAAGTGTGTGATTTCTGGATTTAACATCTGGTTAGAGTAAAACAACAATATCATTTCTCCGTTGACTTCTCTGCCTCACTGGTCAATTTCAACAATAAAAAAACAGAGTTGTGTCATATAATAATGTCACAACATTCTCTGTATTTTTATCATACATGATGCAGGATCAGAAATCTATTAAGTAGCTGGGACTAGTAAAATGTGCAAATGCGCACTCACGCCCAAACTTAAAAAGAGATCAAATCAAATAATGTTTATTTAAGTTATTTGGAGAAGATTTGTCAATAAGATTTGAGGCATCCAATGCTGCCATACCTTGAAAACTTTTCTGGAAAACATTATTTGTCCAGTGGAGTATTGTGTGTAGGTAACATTCTCCACATAAAAAATAAATACACACAAATATACAAAACATTCTAACCTAAAAAAGGCGTACATTCGCAAAACAATGTCCTCAGTTCAAAAAGTGAATACTGGGGTTCTTGGCCGGAATGTGAAAGAAAAATAGCCCCACCTCAAAAAGCATTTGTATCTGACCACTGGTCAACATGGATGTCACTTTTGTGATAAAATCAGACAAGAAAATACTTTAATAATAATATTGATCCTCAAAAAAGGGACAATTTAATAAATGGCAGTCTTTCTTTCCCCTTACAGTATCTAAACCTGCTTTTGTAGCATCAGCCTTTAAAGTAAACTTTTATTGATGTTTTTTTAATTACTATTTACAATCAAATGTCAACACTGGATTTAAACCTAGGAATGGTCAAAGGCAGACAATGGAATGTTGGGTGGGAATTTTCGGTCTTTGGGAATGTTTGTTCGACTGGGAGTGCCAGAATTCTACCATTGTTAAGAGTAACTCTCATTTTTATTCCAGCTTGTAGTCAAAGTTTTCTTTTCCAGGCAGTTTAGTTGGTCATTCTCCTCTTTTTTGATGCGCACTGCGTTGTAACTGGGAACACTGTTGTCATACTTGGAGCGTTTGAAAAACCCACACTGTTGGAAAAAGCAAATAAAAAAAAGTAACTACAATTATTAAACAACATTAAAATAATAATGGTTGATGCTGAGGCATACAATTGCTTTAAGGCAGTGTGTGAACAAACTTCATGGAGGTAAGATTGTCTGCTGGCTTTTTTTTTAATTATTAAAACCTAGACAACAAAGTGAGGGGAGTTTCTAATGAATCAGTGACCCTAATCAATCAAGACCAGCCAACATGGAAGTCCATGGAAGGGGTTTAACACCTGTGTGTCAGGTGTGATTGAGGATCTTGAACAGTTGGTGGAGACATTGAGCCATTGCTGCAGAAAGCTGTAATACAGTAGCAATGCCCCTATAAACCAGGCTGAGAAAGACGAAGAGCCAACGGCAACCACAGAAGCAGACACCAGAAAGAGATGAAGACCACGAAGAACCAACTCAGAGGGTCTTAGGCACACTAGGAGAACAGTTAATTAATATACATGGCATAATGACTTTCAACCATAATAAGCGTTCATCTCATATAGCCATGCATGTAAACAGTCCATAACTCAATAATAAAAGTTAGAAGGAAATTTCCATTATCACCAAAGCATAGCAGTTGATTTCTTCCCTGTCGATAAGCCACAGCATGTTGCCCCATACTGATTCAGAGTTAGTCTGCCTTGCGCCCATCCCTCCACCATGCCACTCTGTGCCCCCTGGCATGTACAAGTGGGTATAGATGTGTTTACCCCAGAGACTGAAAGTGTCACTCTCTTACTCTACGAGTCAGACGTTGTCAATCTCTCTTTCATAGAGGACGAGGCATCGTCTTTGTTTTTCCCGAAGAAGCCACACTAAAAAGAATGAATTGCATTAGTGTGTCTGTATGTGTGTCTGTGTGTTTGATACTTGTGTAGTATAATGTACTGCAGACTGTGATACTATTGTTGTCTTACCTTCCAGAGCAGGAAGGCCAGTAGGGCGAGCAGCAGAAGCCCTAACAAGATGGCTACTAAAATGGGCCACCAGGGTGTTCCTCCATATTGGGCCTTAGGACGCTCTGGAAACACTGTTACTCTCACCTGAGCAGAAAACAAAATCAATCAATCAAAATACACAGTCAAATTCAAATATTTGTGTTTTCAATGTAGAACTGATAAAGCACCTGTGTCTCTGTGTCTTTCAGGACCAGGTTCTCAGCAATACCGTCCACTTGGAGAAAGGCTTTAACTATCACGTTTATAAAGTTCAGCTTGGAGTAATCCTGATGAGGGAAACACAGGGACAGATTGAGACTCGCAGGGAAAACACTAAGTGTGTTTGTATTGTACTAAACCAAAAAAATATGCCAGGCCTCAAGTGTAAAAAACATATTTTGTTCTGGGGTTTAGGGTTGGAATTAGAGGTAATCATTGGGGTTAGATTTAGAAGTTATGGTTTTCACTGTTAACAATAGGTTTTAAAGTCATGTTCGGGTTTATGTTTTTGAGGTTAAGGCTATTGTTTTGGGGGTTCAATCTGGTGTAATGTTTAGGGCTTAAGTTAGGGTTTTGTGGGTAACGGTTATGTTTAGGGTTTTTTTAGGGTTGAGTAAAGTATTATGTTGTTAATGGAAATACATTGAACTTCATTTGTATTACATCTAAGGTTTTTCATCAGTATAGTAAAACAAGCATGTGTAGGTGTGTTTTACCTCCAGGAATGTGCTGTTCCAGAGGCGAGAACGGAGCAGGATGACTCCATTACTGCCCAGATCATGTAGAGGGCAACGAATCTCAACACACTTTGCCCCGTCTTCACACGACTGTTAACACATGTTATAGTTAAGATGGTAAATGTATGGGCAATACCTGATTACCTAAATACACAATAGATGGATATAAGATAGTTGTGTTACCAGAGTAATGTATTTCCTCTCTTTGTTCAGTAGGGCTGAGATGGTTCCTTCTGACTGTTTTCCTCCGCTGATGGCCCGTCTCTTTCTCGAGCTGCCGGACTCCTGGACAGAGTTGTTTAACGTGACTTACATGCATAACTTAGATACATGTTATCATTTGGACTAATTCATATCTTGAACACTGTGAGAACCTTCGATCAGAGTTAACTTTATTTGAAAATGTCCAAAGAGATTTACTTGGCATTGACCAACTTGTTTAAAGTGCTTTTTAACCTTTTTGAGTTGCAGGGGGTTTATCTCTTTCTCCTGGGAGCAGGTGATCTGTCCCAAACCTTTGGAGTCCATCTTCATCAAGTACAGGATCCATTTCCCCGCCGTCGTCTCCTTTGGCCAATTGATAATCAGAAAGGAGGTGCCAAATGTCTTTAGGGCCGTCCCCAGATTGACGACCTGTCAATCGAAAGACATGTAAGTTAACCTAACAGGAAAGGTAAGTTCAATGAACAGTGAAATTGAAATGCACTTGCTTGATCTGAACATGCATAAAATGTAACAGATGTATTCCTAAAATAGACCAATAAAAAGGCTAACCCTGAACTCAAACTCGATGGCGCTGCCGACGTCTCCTTCGGACTTCAGGGCACTTTCTCCTTTAACATCTCCAGAGAAATAGACCTGGGAGGGCTTGGCCAGTCTGGGGAGACAGGACACACCCTGTGAGTACAAACACATCCAAAACCATGCTGATCCTCATATGCTGGGAGGTGACAACACATTTGGTGTTATATTCAAGTATGTTAGTAATACTTGCTCTACCCTGTAAGGGACAGTTGCATCTCGATGGCCACTTTGGCTTTGGCCTGGACAGCGACTATATCCTGGACACTTGTCCTGAAAGGTCATAGGTGAAATCAGCAAAACTGGTCAGTGTGGATGTACTGCCATCGCAGAGAGTTAGAATGCATACATACGTTTCGAGCTGGAGGTTTATATCCAAATCTGTGGTGTCCAGAGGTATGCCTGCTGTACTCAAGATGATGTAAAATGTCACCTAAACACACACACAGGTTAATATTTACACACACACAGGTTAATATTTACACACACGCAGGTTAATATTTACACACACGCAGGTTAATATTTACACACACGCAGGTTAATATTTACACACACGCAGGTTAATATTTACACACACGCAGGTTAATATTTACACACACGCAGGTTAATATTTACACACACGCAGGTTAATATTTACACACACGCAGGTTAATATTTACACACACGCAGGTTAATATTTACACACACGCAGGTTAATATTTACACACACGCAGGTTAATATTTACACACACGCAGGTTAATATTTACACACACGCAGGTTAATATTTACACACACGCAGGTTAATATTTACACACACGCAGGTTAATATTTACACACACGCAGGTTAATATTTACACACACGCAGGTTAATATTTACACACACGCAGGTTAATATTTACACACACGCAGGTTAATATTTACACACACGCAGGTTAATATTTACACACACGCAGGTTAATATTTACACACACGCAGGTTAATATTTACACACACGCAGGTTAATATTTACACACACGCAGGTTAATATTTACACACACGCAGGTTAATATTTACACACACGCAGGTTAATATTTACACACACACAGGTTAATATTTACACACACACAGGTTAATATTTACACACACGCACACTTTTTAGCCAGCGATTATAATCAGATTTTAGGGTCTCACCGTTGAGTCTCGTTTGAAGGGATTCCCCAGGTCACACTCAGCCTGAGAGCCGTTAGTATTGGCGCTACAGATCACCTTCCTGTCCTACAATCATACCAACAGCCAATCACAACTCAGTAGCAGTATGACACATATCCGAGGGGAACATGAGTATGAAGACAACAGGTGGAACTTACTGTAGAGTAGTCGGTTGAGTAGGTGAGAGTTGATGGTAAGGAGGCAACCAACGACGCCTCATGTGCATCATCTCCTTTCAGATTGGTCACTGTGATCTCCAGGGCGATGTCATGCTGGTCGCTAAGGGAAACTACCGCCACATTATCCTTCCTGCAAGGACAATAAATTATGTGTAAATGATGTGAGACCTGACTCCATTGACATTTGTGATATATGGTTAGGTTAAAGGGGTTATACTCACTTGGGTAGTTCAGGATACTCATTACTGTTTGGTTTACTGTAGCAGAAGCGATACTGAAGCTGTAAGTTGCTATGGCACACGTTATCATTGCCACAGCCCTCTTTCCGGAAATTCAGCTACACACATGGAACAACACGCAAGTGAGACAAGCTCCTGCTAGAACAGAGGGGAAACACTAATATTGTTCGTATAATATTACCATGGCAGGCTTCTTGGGGTTGGGGCTGAGAATAGGTGCAATTTCTGGGATCTGTCGTCTTCTTCTTTTGGACTTCTCTAACTCCACAGTAACCTGGACGGGAATTCCCCTGAGCTTGTCCTTAATGTTGTCCTGTTGATGACAGACAGAAGTACTGATACGAGAGCCACAGAATTATTACATAGAGTTTTTGATGCAAGATGAGGGGTGGCCTGAATACTTTGACTATTGGAGTATTCGTTCATTAAGTTGGTATTCAAATCATAATTCAGGATTCGGAAGCTTTGTTTTTGCAATAGTAGGCCACACCAGTACAGTGAGTGATGTAGCACACCAGTACAGTGAGTGATGTAGCACACCAGTACAGTGAGTGATGTAGCACACCAGTACAGTGAGTGACGTAGCACAATAGTACAGTTAGTGATGAAGCACACCAGTACAGTGAGTGACGTAGCACACCAGTACAGTGAGTGACGTAGCACACCAGTACAGTGAGTGACGTAGCACACCAGTACAGTGAGTGATGTAGCACAATAGTACAGTTAGTGATGAAGCACACCAGTACAGTGAGTGACGTAGCACACCAGTACAGTGAGTGACGTAGCACACCAGTACAGTGAGTGACGTAGCACACCAGTACAGTGAGTGATGTAGCACACTAGTACAGTGAGCGATGTAGTGCACTAGTATTGTTAGTGACGTAGCACAATAGTACAGTTAGTGATGAAGCACACCAGTACAGTGAGTGACGTAGCACACCAGTACAGTGAGTGACGTAGCACACCAGTACAGTGAGTGACGTAGCACACCAGTACAGTGAGTGACGTAGCACACCAGTACAGTGAGCGATGTAGTGCACTAGTATTGTTAGTGATGTAGCACACTAGTACAGTGAGGAATGTAGTACCAGTAGTACAGTGAGGAGGAATGTAGTGCACAAGTATATTTAGTGATGTAGCACACTAGTACAGTGAGGAATGTAGTACCAGTAGTTTGACTTTGGCGTTGATACATATCTTGTTGCCCTGTCCTGGAAGACTGAGAACACCGGTGAGAGTAAATTCTTGTTCATTGGTGTCATCCAAGGAGATGGTCACCCTGGAAGGTAAATCCATCTTCTTACGTTCCTCTTCAACATTAATGGCGTAATTCACCTCTGTAAAGAGGGACAGAACCAAAACAGGAAGGAGGGAGTTAATGAGGCGTTTGAATATTAATCCAAAGCATAACAAGCAGAAAAAAAGAATTAAAAAAACACAAATTGTTGTCTTACTCAGTGTTGGGTTGTAGGTTTTAAGGAAAGTTGTGTAGAACAAGCAGACTTCCACGTTCATGCTAACAGAACACATGTTTATATTTAGGAATATATTTCAACATGTTTATGGTTTATACTTTTAAGCTTTCTGCAGTAAAACAGCACACGATTCACAGTCCACATATGTGGCTTATCAGCAACACTCACCAGATGCTTTTGCCACAGTTTTTCTTAGTCAGATCAATCTCATTTGGTGTTGTGGTGATATTTGTCTCAACGCTGATGACTGTGCGAGTCCTAAAATGACATTAAAGGTCAACGACATCAAAAAAGTTAGAACCAATGGAATTCATATAAAAATCATTGTAGAGAAGGTGACTAGTGGACGTATAATTGTCATGGTTACCTGTAGATAAACACAGAGTCTGAGAGAGACCCTACAGCCAGGTCAGGGTAGGAGTTCTGGTCCAGGTCCAAGTTACCAGTTAGAGAATAACCAAACAATTTTGTCCCTGGTGGCCCTGACAACACCTGTGTAGGTTTAATAACGAGTCCTTCTTTTGAGCCGTGGTAGATGAACACTTTCCCTGTCTGCCCAGCGTACGGTGCTCCCACAGCAATGTCTAACAGAGTTACAGATGGAGAGACATGATCACACACTGTCTATACACATACAACTGCAGAGACGCTTGATTTCCTATTCTAGTCTGGACCAGAATGTTTTCCTGTTTTCCCTATTCCATAACCCTAATTATAGAGTTAATCTCAGTTAACATTTATTCCAAAATGTAGCCTAACCTTAATGCCTACACCTAAAACTAACCCCAATTTTAAGTTTGAACTTAAACCTAAGCCTTTAGCCAGGGTGTAGCCTTTAGCAGGGAGTAGCTAGCTAAAACAATTTCTGGGATTGGAGACTTCTGGTCCCTACATGAATAGTAAAACCAGTAGTTTTACACACACACACACACTAATCACCATTATATGTGTCCATGTTGAGATCTCCCAGGTTTTCTACAGCCATTCCAAACATGGAGTTCTCAGGTCCGTCTATTCTGGTGGGCTTTACCGTATTCCATGCTCCTTTCTTGTTAATGTAGATATAAATAGCTCCACCCAGCTTCTTGTCCTTCTCAAAATACTGGGGGGCTCCCACTACAATATCCTGCCACCTAGAGATGTTAAGATGGGTGGTTAGAACACAGAAAAAAACTGGTATACCAAATTGAATGCCACAGATCTGACAACAACTACTTTACAAACTGAATGCCACAGATATGACAACAATTACTTTACAAACTGTAGGAAGGCGTTATGTGTTCCATCAAGCATATGAAAAGCCCTTACGGGTTGTATAATGGCCATAAACTACACACTCTCATGGCTAACTACATAAATATCCTCCTATGTAAATAGAAAGAAACCGCCTTTAATTAATAGGTAGACATTTCTGTTACTACCTGTAATGAAACCCACACAACGCTGATGCTCCAGATAGTAGAATATTTTAAAGAATATCAGTTTTTCTTGCAGCTTTAATAAGCACAATCACAAAATAGTTTTTTAATAATCAATTAGCCTGTTAAAATTATAAACTTGGATAAGCAAACAGAACGTGCCATTTGAGCAAAGGACTGATGGTTTCTGAAAATGAGCCTCTGAACGCATTTATTGATATTCCACAAAAAAATCGTCAGTTTTCAGCTACAACAGTCATTTTCAACATTAACAATGTCTACATCAAATTTCAGATGAATTTGATCTTAATTTAACAGATGAATTAACAGATAAATAAAGTGACCCGGTAGTGATACAGAAGTGTATGTGATTCACTTAGAAAGACTGAAGAGGGCATCCATAGATCCATCAACTTTGGGACACACTTTAGTGAAAATACAAAAGGGTCAAGAGCGGACGACAGGGGGTCTGTTGTGATTTAGAAAGCATCATGTCATCTCCTACCCGTCTCCATTGAGATCCACCACAGTCAGGTCGTAGCCAAACGATGAGGCTAGCCCCTCCCCTTCCAGTATGTACTCTGGTGATAGCAAGTTAGTCGTGGGCACAGTTTTTAGGAACACCACCGCTCCACTGTGATTGGCTCTTGGAGCCCCGGCAACAACTGTCAGTTGGTCCTTTTTTGTGATGGCATTTCCTGAGTCCAGAGCGAAGCCTGATAGGTGATATTAAATTAGCCAATCAATGTATCAGAAAGTCAATGTTCCACATGAATACAGATATTCTTTAGGTTAGGAGCTGCTGCATTAATATACGTTGGATACCCATTCTACTCTGAAGTACCATGTATGACAACACAGAGACCGACACCATCCAAAATACACAAGAGCCTGAACTTAGCATTACATTAACCCACTATCAATACATGAGCCATCGTACAGATAAGTTCAAACCCACTTAGTTGGAATTTGAGATCTATAAATCTGATTCTCTGAACAGGGCCTTTCTTGGACCTGTTCCTCATGGATTAGTAACATTTCCCAATGTGCTTAATGGTGATGGCTACATAAGAGTAATATGACTGGGTCTGGTAAGCAGGAAGTCCATCAACCCCCAAACAGCTATTGGTTACATTAGTCTTCATAGCAACCTATGACCCAAACAGAAGAGCACAGCTGAGGGGTACTGAGAAAAGGACGAGGAACCTACCCAGGTAGCTGCTGTCTGGCACAGGGATCTGGGCAGGATTGTCTTTGCCCAACTCATAAGGCCCGTCATCAAAGATACCCAACTGTACCAGACTGTTGTTTTCTACTTTCACCGAACCTGAAGGAAAAATGGTGATGATAAAAAAAATCTGAGTGGAAAGTGAAAGTAAACCTATTGTGATGGAAAAAATTACGCTGACCTACATAGAAGAAAAATACAAACGTAACATGTAAAGTCGAACAATTCAAAAGATGAAAAAAGGCCTGAGACATTTTCTACCCGAAATAAAGAGTATTTTTATGTGCATGCCTAAACAGCCGCAGACAATGTGAAACCACGGTGACAAAGGACCTACACATCTGGCTTGGTTATTATTGTTATTTACTTATAATTTGCTACCACCAGAGGTCACTGTGGTACATAAATACATTTTTGATGAACAATGAACGGATCATGTGGAATATGCTATAAAAACAAAAAAGTCTAAAAAGCACCCCTACAATGTCGTAAGATCGTTTGGGAAAATGGCAATAGTTTCTGAGGCCCTCCAGTTATCTGGTAGGCTGTTGCAAATGACCTAGTGGGCCTAGTGTATGCAGGTTTTGGTTTTAGTTTTTTCCTTTAATTTAGTTCCCAGTTCAGATCTACACAACCAGGTGAGGGTTACCTAACGAATTAGTAACCTAATTAATCAATCAAGTACAACATGGACAACAATGGAAAAACCTGTAGACACTCGGCCCTCCAGGGAACCGGTTAGACAGCTGTGGCCTAGGATGATCCAGTGGTCTAAACTGTCGCTTACGGTTCTCATGCACCGCTGAAGCACGAGTTTTCATCTGACCCACGGCTCTTTCAGCAACAACTACTTCCTCTTTCTTTCCACATGTTCAAATAGAGCACCGAAATGCCTAAAACAATGTCAACCGAACAATAGGTCTCATAAAAAAAAAACTGTAACCTTACCCTGACCCTTGACCTCTCGTTTCAAAGCTCATAGTTTTGGAAGGTTTAGGCGAGATGAACACAATCTGCTTATGGCTACAGTATGAGGAGGTATTGAACCGCACAATTCTCTCACCTTTCCAGTTAAATGCTCCGGGAAATCCAAACACTGTGTAGTAAGGATCATGGGTGAAGCAGGCAGACATTCCCTGTTGACAGAAGCCATACTTCTCATGCCCGGGTGCACGCCCCTCACATAACTTCCAGTCGCCCCCATCAATGTTCAACTCTGGATTGATGGTCAGGTCCTGGCTCAGCACGTAACACCGGCCCAGGATATTGCGGGACTCAACGCCTGTGTTCACATTACGACGTTGCTGGTAGCGGTGGGCACATGTCTGGGGACATAGAGGAGAGATATTGGTTGATGGAGCTGTCAATTAGAGGTCATGTTCAAATGAAATAACTCCTAGCCAGTACATACATTAATGCACACACACTTACCAGAATCTTTCCTCCCGGTCCCTGGCTGCGTACTGTTACACCCATCCATTGTTTCTCCTTACTTTCTTTTTTTAAGTCCTCTACACACCCACACACAAACACAATTATTACATCCCATTCTCTACACAAAAAGAGATGACATCATCACATCCTCTACACACACAGTCCGTTCATCATTATCATGATGTCCTTAAAAACAGGTGTCCCGTTTGAACAACTACAGACCAGTAGCCCGCCTCATCATCATAAAATGGTTTCACGGCTTAGATTTCCTGTTGCATTTTTAAACCATCCCTGTCTTTCCCATGGTTTGAATTACCCAACATAGATAGTTCTGAATAACACTATCAACACTGTATCTTCCAACTCCTCAATAACCTGAAGACAATACGTTAGATAACTTTGGCTATGCATGCAACACTAGCATCTTTGGCGATAATAGCTTCAGAGTCTAAAAATAAATCTTCCCAGTTTATAGTCCTGACATTGCTGTATTTTTCTCAGTTCCTTCAATCTTGACCAGTGTCCTGATCACAAGAGTTGAGAAACATCCCCATAGAATGTTGCTCCCACAATCCTACTTCACTGTTCAATTTCAATGACCTTCACCAAGTATAAAGGCCATTACACATCAGGAGTGAAGCGAATAAACGACACGAAAAAGCCCAATATTTGTGACCGAATGTTTAGCGCAAAAACACATCAGGTGTATTTCACAGTAAATTTCAAGTAAAATGGGATTAAATTTTAACATACTTTAAATGCGTTATTCTGGATTTGTTTTTTGTTATTCTGTCTCTCACTGTTAAATTAAATCTACCATTAAAATGATAGACTGATCATGTCTTTGTCAGTGGGCAAACGTACAAAATCAGCAGAGGATCAAATACTTTTTACCTTCACTGTATCATGTGAAGTTATTGGGAGCTTGCTAGCTCTGTTTTTACAGACTCGTCCACAATTCGAGTCGCACATGGGAGTAAACATAGAGAAAGTACTAAAGCTGCTGTGTAGGAATGCAAGGTACAATTGACATGAAGGAAATTCAAATTATTTGAAACAGGTTTTTAGTTTTGCTTATTTGTTTCGCTCCTGGTGTGTAACGACCTTAAGCCTCGACACAATTCTATCATGGAGGTCTAAGGAGAGTTTCTTGGACTTCATGGCTTGGTTTTGCCCTGACAAGAGACATCCACCAGGATAATCAAAGGACAGAGAACGCACCTGAGCTCATATTACATTTTTATTTTCAATACATTGGAAAGATTTTTGAAGACTTGCTTTGTCATTATGGGTTATTGTGTGTAAAGAAAAACCTCCTCACAAGTATAATAACGCACGTGTGTGTGCATCTGAGGGAGTGTGTGTTCAGTAGTGAACCCACCAGTGTTGTCAAACTGCACTCGGGTACAACTGGATGAAGATAAAGGGTTCTCACAGTTGTAGAGTCCTCCTGTAATATTTGACTTCTGGCCTTTTATAGCCTTGGCCGTTGGGGCACCAACCAGCACGCTGTAACACACACCACATCACTATTACACACACCATATCACTATAAAATACACCAAATCACTATTACGCACACACCATATCACAAGTACACACACCATATGACTATAAAACACTTTACTATTACACTCTCTAAATAACTATAACCCACACAAAATCACTATAAGACAGACACACAACATCACTATTACACACACCAAAACACAAGTACACAGTACACACACTATATGACTATTACACACACCAAATCACTATTGCACACACCAAATCACAAGTAGACACACCAAATCACTATAACACACACCATATCACAATTGCACAGACCATATCACAAGTACACACACCACATTACTATAACACACACCCTATCACTATAAAACACACTGTATCACTATTACACACACCATATCACTATTACAGACATGACACATTGCTATTACAGACACCCAACATTACTTTTACAAACACACCACAATACTATTACATACACACCACAATACTATTACAGACACACCACAATACTATTACAGACACACCACAATACTATTACAGACACACCACAATACTATTACAGACACACCGCATTACTTTTACAGACACACCACAATACTATTACAGACACACCACATTATCATTACAGACACACCACATTACAATTGCACACATCACACTACTAATACAGACACACCACATGTCTATTACAGACACACTACATCAATATTACAGACACAACACAATACAATTACAGACACATACACACACAGCCCTTGTTAGCATTAGGCTAATACCAATCACACCACAACTAATACATATAAATAGCCATTTAAAATATCCCTTTCTAACCTTGGTCAAACTAGTGTTTCACACAACACACAGCCTTTATTACTGGAGCTGCAGTCCCTGAGACAATAAATGTGTTCCACACTGTCACTCTGTGAGACTCCGGTTCAATCTGTCAGAAGCCTCTCCACTGGGTTACATTGTATCTCCCTTTAAATATATAGCAGAAAATGTAACACGCCCACACCCGCCCTGAGTCAAAGAAGCCTTTTGTGATAGGACAGAACTGCAACGACAGTCATTCACCAATGGGTGGACAGAAAGAGAATGTGACTGGTACAAAAAAATGTAAGTGTTGTGTGCAGAGAGAAGTCTGGGTGAGATAAAGGCCAACAGCCTAGTTTATGGATGAGCTTTGGGGATTTTGAAAATCTCAAAGACACTTAAGTGTTGAGCATTTCATAGTTGGTGATTATTGAGGAATGTGAAATTAGTTGAAGAAATCTGTTGACTAATATCAACTGCAAAATCCAGACACAGGCTCGTGCTGGACAGGGTCTGGTATGCTGTACCAGAATATGAAGTCTTTACAGTGCCTACAGAAAGTATTCAGACTCCTTCACTTTTTCCAGTACATTACAGCCTTATTGCAAAATGTAAGACCATTTTACCTCATCAATACACACACAATATCCTCTAATAAAAAAAAAATGTTGCCAAAAAATCCCATTGACCATTTAAGCATTTAGACCCAAATTGTCATCACAGTCAAAGGCTAAAGGGCTCAGGTAAGGGCTAAAACAAACTGTTCATTGTAATGGAAAGGAGAGTGCAAGAAAAGGTCAGGAAGCAGAATATGTAGTAAATGCGAGTTTCTTATCTCTACAGAGGGTTTGGGAATCAGGACCATAAAATCTAGACTACAGACAGGATTCGAACACCCAATGTAGAAGAATAAACGTTGGCTAAGATGATTTAGACCTAAGGTTCGGAAAAATAGGGAAACACACCCATGTTGATGCTAATTTCTGAGTTTCTAATTTAAGGGGCTACCGTGAAAAGAGGTTTAGACTGGACCTGCAGATTCTTTCTCGACTTGTTACCGTGGCAAATTGTTAATAGTCTATTTTCCACACCCAAGCGCTCCCGTGTTGAGGATGCCTTTGGATGAACTATTTCAGGGTAATGTCTGCACCACTGAAGGCCCTGAAGAACACAGTGGCCTCCATTACCCCTAAATGGAGAAAGTTTGGAACAACCAACACACTTCCTAGAGCGAGCCACCCGGCCAAACTGAGCAGCCGGCGAGAAGGGTGTTGGTCAGGGTGTTGGTCAGGGTGTTGGTCAGGGTGTTGGTCAGAGTGTTGGTCAGGGTGTTGAACGAAAACATGATGGTCACAAAGACTCTTTTGCCTAATGGCAAAACCTCATGGTGGTGATAACACGTATTACACAACCATTCAAAATCCAGCCAAAAGGCTTGAAAAACATATTTTGTAAATACAGCAGACAAAGCAACATGGATGGTGCAGTACCCATAATCAGTTTTTGACTTCAATCGGAGCTCTCAGGGGTCCCGCTACCGGTACTGAAATTGAGAGAGTAGTCGTAACTTCTTGGCACTTGAGTTGAGCGGGAGCTGTCTAGAATACTTCACAGGGAGCATATTTTATCCAATATTGCAATGAAGAGTATGCATTCATGTCATGATTTGAAGTTTCACTCTGTTTACCTGCCAATTGTCTGTGAATCCTGCTTAACAGCCTGTTAGTACAGATCTATAGTATACGAGATGCACTGTTCCAAGTTAATGGAAGTTGGGAATATCTCTCAAGTCCTCCATCCCCATCTCCATCCAAAAACCAGAGGAGCAAAAAGTCCAGAGGTGATTCCCCTCTGAACCTCTTCTCCAACTGGTCCTGAGACAATGGGTCTTGTTGCTCAAGGAGTGAGAGGTGAATACCTGACTGTGGAGTTGTAAATCAGATAATAAACCTAGGTAACACAGATCTGGGTTTTCTGCTATACGCTAGCCAGACTAAATCGTTGTAGACAGGAGTCAGATAACAGGTATTCATGACTACCAGTTATTGTATAATATTTGCCTTCCTCTGACTCTTAGAGCTAAGCTAAGGAATAACTGTTTTGGATAGACAGATTTGATTAAGGATATGTTTTGAGTGTAAGGCAGCATAATAGCTTAATGAAAAATAACAATATTCTTGCACACTGGTGATGCTTACAAGTGTTAGAATGTATTTAAAAAATGCAAAGTCTCAATCAAAGACCTCGGCAGGCATAGAGAAATGGTAAAACATGGCCTGCCCATATGACAACCTAGCCAATCATATAACACAATAAACAATGGCAATCATGACATCATAATGGTACAATTGCAATTCCTGTACAAAGTACAAAATAGGCTGTTTCAAAATAATCGTCTCTTTATTATAATATATTTTTCTGTGTGACCTTTTTTGTTTCCATTGCTAACAATAAAGTATTGTCTGGTAGATCAGTCATCTTATCAATGAAATCAGTCGTATAGTAGCTTGCCCTAAACACACACTCACACACATATACACACACGCTCCATGTGGGGGACATGCTCAGATACACAACCTACACACACTGGATTCTTTTGTGAAGTGCAGACAAAAAAGGCTCTTGGAGGTTGGTCAGAGCCACCACACCCCAGTACCCACAATGCATCACTCAAAGTTCCCCCCGCAGAATATCAAAGTTCACCAAGGCTATCACACATGTGTGTTTGTGTATAGGTTGGTGTGCGTTGAGAAATGTGGAATGTGTTTTAAATTAAATAAACTGAAGCTTTGCGATGGGTTCACTGTATAGAAATGCTCAAAACTCACCATAAATTACCTTTTTGTTGCAATCTTTTTTATCTTTCAAGTTTCTCATCTCTCATCTCTCATCTTTCAAGTTTCAACTATCATAAATATTGATATCAGAAATAGGCCATTTTGTCATGATCATGGTTTTCAGCTAGCGGTTATATAAATACACTTAAACTTGACTATGAATAAAAGGCCAACCATTATGGTACATTTATCCGTTTTCATTTCAATACTTTATGAGATTAGAAAAACCCTATTGAATTTGAAACTCAGCTAGCATTCCAAACTTTATTGGTTTTTCTCCGGGTATTATTCTACAGAGGTGTATTTCAGGTAAAGTCTTTAATGTGATGAACTTATCAGGGAGAGAAAAAAACTCAATGTAATTAAGTTAGTATGTGTTTGCACACTGCAGAATAACCTTGATATCACCTAGTGCCATACATACACATAGACACTTAAACTTGACCTAGTGCCATACATGCAGTGTGATGTTAACTATGCTGTTTGGAAAACTGCACATTGTGTGTGTATTAATGACAGGTGTCTATGTGTATGTATGGCACTAGGTGATATCAAGGTTATCAGCTAGTGCCATACATACACATAGACACCTGTCATTAATACACACACAATGTGCAGTTTTCCAAACAGCATAGTTAACATCACACTGCATGTAGCATTCCCAGCTCAATGACGGTCAACTCTCGAAACAGATGATTCTGAAATGTTTATTACTTCACCATTTCATTTATTCACCATAGGAGCTGATGAATAGAAATAACAAGTATTAAGATTCGAAATTAACTTACATGATTTCTTTTAACTACAAAATAACAAATTCGGAGCAAACAGGTTTCTAACACGAGATTAGCCTTCACCAATAACGATTTCACATGATGTTACATTTCTAACAAACTCACATAGCCTACTTTAGCAAATTCAGGACAATAAAATAAACAAATGTATTAATTAAGTGTTACCTTGTTCACTTATGAGCTAGGTGCTAACTTTGTTGTAGTTTTCGCTGTCTCGAAAAACAACTTTTCATGAATCCCTTTTTCCTCATACCTGTCACCTGCGCGTCGCACACTGAACATGGCTTTTTTTCCAAAGCTTAAGTAATATCCTTGTTTTATTTATTTGTTTGAATAAGTATAACTCAGTATTTCAACAAATAGCAAAAACCGAATAACCCTAAAAAAAGCCTACTGATTAATCATGGGGAAAGTAGATGATTAGTTGACTAATCGTTCAAATATTCGTTAGATTAGTTGATTATCAAAATAATTGTTTGTTGCAGCCCTACTCTAAACATTGTGATAAGTTGGAATGCATGCAATGGCAAATGTCGGTCAATATTTTGTATTCTTGCTGAGATTCAATTTGATAGTTAATTCCCAACTGTATAAAAATTATCTTCACCAACAATATGAGGCTGTCATTATATTAGCAGAGGTGACCCATACTGGCACAACCCTGGGACAATAACGTTATTCATTGTTTGCTTTCAAACTAATTACAAATTAACTAAACTGCAATGTAGCCTAGCTTTAGCAGAAAACCAAGAGTCAACAAAACTGACAATGCTAATTAGACCATATTATTTTCAAGCATGATTATTTTATCATCATGTAAACAGCCAATTAAATGCCAGTTGAAAGGCTGTTAGTCTGAAAATGCAGCTAGTCATTGTCATTTCAGTTCTTTTTCGTATGTGTACAAGTTACATAGCTACAAAACGGTGTTGCAGCCATGGCAACATGGGATTATATAACAACCCGATTTTCTCTGAATTAGACAATGGAATAATTAAATTGTATGAACTTACTTATCAAAGTGTTTAGCATTTATTTTAAAATGTTGATAATGTTTTATGAAAGCAATAAGGCACCTATCGTCTGTGCTGTACAGTCAAAGGTAAATTGGACGACTGGCATTAACCGCTATACTAACTGACTGTATTAAAGATACGTTACTACCTCTTGTGCCTTTTATGCAAAACAGTAGTAAATATGTGTGTGGTTTTTAATGGACATGATCAAGTAATCCCTCAGTGTTTTCTTGGCATTCAGTTAAAACAACTGCAGATGTGTGTGTGGAAGACAGACGGCAGAGGTTCAGTAACCGAATGACAGCGCGTTTGGTGTTCAGCTGTAAAGGTGATTTACAAGGTTGGCATTCCTTCAGACATCCTTCGTCCGCACCACAGCCTTTGATGTTGCCTAAACTGAGTTGGCCTGAATCTGCCTTCTCAGGCCAGAGTTAGAAGTATGTAGGGGAAGGATATGTGCGGGGTGAAGCAGGAGATGAGATGTGTTCATGCTGTATCATGGGAAAAAATACACTACACTAAAAATAAAACAGTACTCGGGAAATCATTCAGAGGTTCTTCAAATTCAAATGTGTTCGAGAAACACATATAAAGAATCCGTAAAGGAACCTTGTCTATCTAGAGTGTATTAATCGAATAGCTTTCATGATGCTTTTACGGGACATCACACATTCTTTAGCTTGATCATATTGCTGAAATCTCCAAACTATCGAGAATTCTATCAAGTAGTCCAAACACACACACATACACACACACACACACACACACACACACACACACACACACACAGACACACACACACACACACACGGGTTTGTAAGTCACTCAAGTGGGCACACCTATCAGGCGTGGCAAACAGCTATGACTCAACTCTCATATCCTAGATGTCGGAAACACTTCCAGGTGACACATCCTTAGGCTCAAATCACATACACTCATGCACTGACACACACGCCAGCTGAGGTCATTATTTGTGTAATAGTGAGGCAGACAAGCAGATAAGTGTCGCCTCTTGCTATATGAATGTGTTTTTGAGGTAGATCAGCTGGCTACTTCTTGATCACCAACTGGCCTGAGCTGTCTTCCAGACACAGTAGACCCTGAACTTGTCTGAAACACAGGGCAGTATTTTCAGCAATGGTCTTAGTTTATAAACGTAATATCCAGATGGTTTAATATAAAAAGCCATTCGTCTCAAAATGACAAGTGTAAAAAATAAATGGTTATTTAGCCACAGTATCATTTAACGATGGCCATCTCCAGTCTCCAGACTGGATCCCAAGTGACCACCTTTCAATTTAAGATGATAGTCCATCAGTGAAAATGAAGGTTATTAAGGATATATAATGATTCTCCGTGGAGAAATAGTCTAGAATCATTCTCAGTGTTCTTCCATCTAAACATTTCATTTTAAGTACAGTCTTGTTATTCTTGCAATGTTGAATTGAAAGACACTGAGTTCAACTTACATTCCTGGTCGCTGTTAGGTGTTCACACAGTAGATTAAAATATGTTTGTTGCTGTCTCTAACAGCTGTACATCACATGTCTCTTACATAGACACAGTCACAACTACAGCACAACTGTGTGTGTGTGTTTTCAGTAAAGTTCAGTTCAGACTCACAACTAATCATATTACATTACAGAAAGTTACAGAGCGTATGCTTTGTGATGACTTAATCCAATAACATTTAAGGGCTAAAAGTGACATCTATTTTTAACATGAGCTCTGTCCATAACAGAAGGTCGGGGATCAATAGTCACTGAGCATATGATACTATGATCTGAGGAACGGACAGCTATGCCCAAATCAGTAGATAAAACATGATTATTCAGTGCGAGTAAGAGCTACTCCGACTGTGCTAAAAGTTAACGAGGGGAACTAAGCATGAGATTAATGAGAGGACTAAAGAAGCATCTCACTTTAACTTTCCCGGGTAGACCACACATTTTCGTCCTCTCATTTATCGCACCTCTGCTAGTCTGGGAAAGAATGCACAGTAACATCAATTAAATGCATTCTTACCAATTAATACCACTTAGAACCTAACTGACACAATTACAACGTCAATGTTTAGAACAAAACCATGATAGTTCAGAATCTGCATTTCCAAATTGAGGGTAGTGAGGTTAGGGTTAACCCTAACCCCGAACAGGAGATGGCTACATCCTATTGTCATCACAGTGCGTGCTAAATGTCCCATGCAGTCCCTAGCAAACACACAATTTCTGACAGTACACAAAAATACAACAAAAGTCTCTCCTGACAGTTTAAAACATTGTACAAATGTAACCAGGAAACAGTATTGAGATCGTATTTTCACTCCACAGGCTTTTACTGTCCATGCAATGTGATTCATTTCCCTGTGGTTATTTACTATAATTACGCGTTTATTCAGATTTATACATATCAGAGGGTGAGTTGTCCGAATCCGTACATATGTCCATCTGTTATTTAAAAACTGTTTGCTGAAGATGCCACACACCAATTCAATCTCTACATTAAGGACCTGTTGTTCTACTTTTCAGGACACGACAGATAAGGTGCACATGACATGAACAAAATAGGATTTATCCCACCTAATAAGCTCAATTGCCCTAACTAACTAAATAAAACTGACCATGTGCAATGTATGTCGGGAACTTTAATAAACCACTTCATTACATGGTTGGAGTCAGATTACTCTGCAGTCTGCAGTCAAATACAAGAGCTGTAATGAGATCAGAACACAAACCTGCACCGGGTCAGGGCAGTCGACAAATAAAACTTACCAATAAGGAACGTGTTGTGACAAAAACCTAGCATATTATACATCTATTACAAAATGTGAGCCACAAAACAACCAAAATTGGAGTGAAGTCGAGAGTTTTAAAGGTTGGAAGGAGGTAAATAACGCCTGCAAAGAATTTGCAAATACTCTGCATGCCTCAGAAGCCCCCCTACAATAGTTGGTAGAACAACCTGTTAAGCGGATAACCGCGCATCAGGGAAGTGGAACACAACAAAACAAATATATAAGTTTCAATTTATATTTTACGAAATAAATACACTTACATTCTCTTATTAACCGGAGTTAACTGTTGGTGCATAGCGAGAGAAAAGCCAAACAGACTCCCGGGCTCCCCGTTCTTTATTGCCACATTTTCTGTGTCCAGGTTGAAACACGATATTTGAGTCCATTCCACAAGAAAGAAAAGCGATACCAATGAAAGGGATTGTAGCAATCGACTTATCATGGCGGCTAAAAATATGTAATTATATGCGAAAATAAGCAGTTATTACGCGGGTTATCTAACTGGGCTAGTCTGTAGAATTGGTGAACTCAAGCGCAAGTGCAGTTAGTAAGTCTCTCTCTGGGTTTTGATTGGTGACCATATGAAGGTTTGCGGCGCCCCTCCTACTGGACTCAACCTCCTACTGCACTCAACCTTTCCCTTTCTTCATATCAGTTCTGTTACCTGAGGTGTTGAGCAACACACAGAAGCTAACCAAACATTTTTTGAATGATCAGAACACCATTCAATTATACTATTTTAGAGCCAGGTGTAATATACTCTTACCTGAGGTTTTAAGCAACATACAATATCTAACCACTGTAAGTCAGTATGATTATGAAAATCAAACACATATGAAATGTTACTAGTTTACACCCATTAAACTTGTTTGAATTCTGTGTCTGTGTCTCAACGTTTTGTGCATTTAGATTTACAGAAGCTTCTTTCTGTACAGTGGTTCTCAAAGTGAGGGGATGAAATAATTATAGAGATAAACCTGAAAAATGCTATACTATGTATACATAGGAATATAACTATAATGGGCTAAACACGTGAAATTGTAAAAAATATATATATACTTCATGTCACAGAACAAACATTTCTTGTTGAAACTACATTTAAACAGTTCTTGCTGTGTGCACGGTTTCACTTAGCTAGCAAAATGGCTATACACTGATGAGGCAAAGACTTGAGCAACTTTGATAAGGGACCAAATTGTTAAGGCCCAAATTGTTATGGCCAGACAACTAGGTCCGAACATTTCTAAAACCGTAAGGCTTGTGGGGTGCTCCCGGTCAACAGTGGTGAGTACTTACCGACAGCGGTCTGAGGAGGGACAAGCCACAAAGCGACGACTGGGTGTTGGGCGCTCAGGGCACATTAAAGCACAAGGGCAACAAAGGCTGTCTCGTCTGGTCCAAACCGACAAAGAGTCCACTGTGATTCAAGTGACAGAATATGTTAATGGTTCACGGGCGAAGTTCACAACACACAGTGCATCAAACACGGCTGTGTATGGGACTGCGTAGCCACAGCCTTGCCAGAGTGCCCATGATTAGATTAGATTAAATTCAACTTTATTGTCAATAAACAGTACAAGTACAGTGCAACAAAATGCAGTTTGCATCCAACCAAAAGTTCAAAAAGGATATGCAGGGCAGTGTGTCAATGTGCCAATGTATGAGTCAAATGAGATATCCAAAGCAGCGATGGATGTACTGATTCTGTTCGGATCAACCTATGTCAGGCAAAATTTTCCACTTGTCTTTTCAAAAACAAATACAGATTGCGGCTCAATGTACAGAATGATCTCTGTGTTGCTATTGCCTGATGATCAAACCCAGAATGCAGACATAGTGCTCCAAAAATCAGGCCCATCCTCATTAAATGGGTAAATGACCCTTAGGTAGGCCTATTCTTGCAAATCCCTCAAGTGAGTCGGGTGCCTGCAAGCTAAACTGAGGCGGTAAGACTAATGGGCATTTCTTCTCACAATGATTCCAACACTTCCTGGTTTGACGGGCAGTGTAAAGAGACCAGAAGTGCTTGGTTTATTTATAGTCTCATTTTCCAAAGTTCAACATCCAAGACATTGGAAGTTTCTGCAATAAGACAGTAACGTAAAAATGGACACTATTACATGTCATAGATAAAAGGGGTTCACGTTTAACAAATTAATCATGACACAAACTGTTTTTAAAAGGGCAGTTTTGGTACCGATGACCTTGGGTAAGGCATTCCATCTCTATACGGCTCTTTGGAGAGGAAACACTTCCCATTCTGCTTCCCTGAGATGCCAGGCCTGGGTAAGTGCCAGGACTTACAGGTAACAATAGCATGATGACTCACACCGCCTTAGGCTGGATTTAGAGGGGTTGGGAGTCTACCCCACGGATAAATCTTAGAAAAAATTGGGCATTATCAATTCAAGGTATTGAGATAGGGAAAGATCACTGTGTCCTTTAAAGAGCCTTGATCCAAGTCTGTCAATCATCTCAGTCAGTGCTGTGTCCTAACTCGTCATTGGGTGCTTTAGCATGGTGAGTCATTATCCTCATTACATCCGTCTGAACGGGAGACTGAGAGATGGACTGTACTTCTGCCCTTTGCTTTAAGGACACCAAGCATGTCACAAACAACAGATTGCTTTGAGGACATTCCACAAGACACTGACTCAAAGCCAGTTCACAGTGCACAGTAGCTGGACAACACAGGCTTTGTACTGGCTTAAAACAGCAGAGTGACGGCCCACATGCCTGAGACCTGGAGCAGAGACGGGGCAGAGAGAGGGGCAGGGAGTGGAGCAGAGATAGGGAGTGGAGCAGAGACTGGCCAGAGAGAGCAGCACAGACAGGGCCAGAGAGAGCAGCACAGACAGGGCCAGAGAGAGCAGCATAGACAGGGCCAGAGAGAGCAGCAGAGACAGGGCCAGAGAGAGCAGCAGAGACAGGGCCAGAGAGAGCAGCAGAGACAGGGCCAGAGAGAGCAGCAGAGACAGGGCCAGAGAGAGCAGCACAGACAGGGCCAGAGAGAGCAGCACAGACAGGGCCAGAGAGAGCAGCACAGACAGGGCCAGAGAGAGCAGCAGAGACAGGGCCAGAGAGAGCAGCACAGACAGGGCCAGAGAGAGCAGCAGAGACAGGGCCAGAGAGAGCAGCAGAGACAGGGCCAGAGAGAGCAGCAGAGACAGGGCCAGAGAGAGCAGCACAGACAGGGCCAGAGAGAGCAGCAGAGACAGGGCCAGAGAGAGCAGCACAGACAGGGCCAGAGAGAGCAGCAGAGACAGGGCCAGAAAGAGCAGCAGAGACAGGGCCAGAGAGAGCAGCAGAGACAGGGCCAGAGAGAGCAGCAGAGACAGGGCCAGAGAGAGCAGCAGAGACAGGGCCAGAGAGAGCAGCACAGACAGGGCCAGAGAGAGCAGCAGAGACAGGGCCAGAGAGAGCAGCACAGACAGGGCCAGAGAGAGCAGCACAGACAGGGCCACAAAGAGCAGCAGAGACAGGGCCAGAGAGAGCAGCAGAGACAGGGCCAGAGAGAGCAGCAGAGACAGGGCCAGAGAGAGCAGCAGAGACAGGGCCAGAGAGAGCAGCATAGACTGGGCCAGAGAGAGCAGCACAGACTGGGCCAGAGAGAGCAGCAGAGACAGGGCCAGAGAGAGCAGCACAGACAGGGCCAGAGAGAGCAGCACAGACAGGGCCAGAGAGAGCAGCATAGACTGGGCCAGAGAGAGCAGCACAGACTGGGCCAGAGAGAGCAGCAGAGACAGGGCCAGAGAGAGCAGCACAGACAGGGCCAGAGAGAGCAGCAGAGACAGGGCCAGAGAGAGCAGCAGAGCAAACAGTGGGAGAGCGAGAGAGAATAGCATACAGTAAAAGGAAGATAACTGGGAGAGATAAAGAGTTGATATGTTTGTGTTATAAGTCATGATCTCAGCTCATCCATGCACTTGCACTGCACATTACAGTATTTCACTGCTTTACAAGGCTTCTGGCATCTTCCAAAATCTACTGCAAGATACCGGAAATCCTTTTTAATTGTATTTATTCAGTTAGTGTCTCTATTTCTCAAATTTCCTTCAATGAATCATTGACGTGAATCTGTATGAGCAGATTCAGGGGCCCCGCCTAGTTGTTACCTGCACAGTAATAATGCGTCATCTGACTGAATAAAACAAATAAACGGTGTCAGTGGTCAATCAAATCATTAATGATATCCGGTATGTTGCAGAGTGCAATTTAGCCTCTTTCCTGGGCGGTGTCAGGTAGAGTTGAGTTCCATAAAAAAGGCCATTCTCACAGAGAGATTGAGAGGGAGACGAAAATCTTGTCTCTTCTGTGGGCAGATTGTTCTCTTTCTCATTATAAGGAAATGTACACCCATGTCAAAATGTAGCTCCTCCTCTCAGTACCAAATCTCTACCTAGAAGTTGGGAGAACAGTTCTGTACTCAGATGTATGGCATGCACCTCACTGCACAGGATGGAACATGTAAAAACACACTACAAGTACTGAGTGAAAGTGTCTAGGTTCCCTGCCACCATGTAACTCCTCCCTTCTTCTCTACAATCTTCACTCTTCCTCCCTGAACTCTCGCTATGAAGGTTTCTCCTTGTCTTTTACAAAAACACCCGAATGGCTTTTTATGTTTGTTTTTGTCTTGTAGATATTTTAATGCAGCATTTTTTTCTTTTCCATAGTGAGACAATGCAAAAGTAAGCAATAAAACCACAGGAACAACTGTTCATTTGTGCCAGACAAAATGGCATTGTGCTACACTGACTCAATCCAATGATATAAAATTCAGAATCAAATCGACATCTGTTCTGATAATTCTGTTTCTAGACTTTATACGCTCACTTATCTTCAATAGTTTCAATGTGTGGAGTGAAAAAACAGCCCTTAAAGCACATTCCACAACAACTCTCTGACTTACACACACACCTTTACGAGCCACACCTAGATTCCACCAATCCCCAGCCCGAGGAGTGAACTTACCTGCAGCACAACAAAATAGTTTTGCTGTCAGGGTGTGTTTCTGTGTTGGACTGTAATAGGAAGCAGCCGTAGGGCACTGTTTTAACACATACAACATCACTCACATGCAGGTTGTAACAGATTAGCAAACAGACAGACAGGGTTATTACAGAGACAGACAGAGACAGTTAATACAGAGACAGACAGGGTTATTACAGAGACAGACATGGTTATTACAGAGACAGACAGAGTTATTACAGAAACAGTTAATACAGAGACAGAGTTATTACAGAGACAGACAGAGTTATTACAGAAACAGACAGAAACAGTTAATACAGAGACAGACAGGGTTATTACAGAGACAGACAGGGTTATAACAGAGACAGACAGAGTTATAACAGAGACAGACAGAGACAGTTAATACAGAGACAGACAGAGACAGTTAATACAGAGACAGACAGGGTTATAACAGAGACAGACAGGGTTATTACAGAGACAGACAGAGTTATTACAGAAACAGACAGAGACAGTTAATACAGAGACAGACAGGGTTATTACAGAGACAGACAGGGTTATTACAGAAACAATTAATACAGAGACAGACAGACAAATAGGGTTATAATGGGCAGACAGACATGGTTAATACAAACACAGAAAGTCAAGAACAAATGCTTTTGTATGCTTGGTGCACCATTAGGCATTAGTGCCATGGGTGAGCCTCTTCTGACACATACTTCTGACACATATCTCGCACACTCACACGAATATGGCAGTTCTCTCTACAAGCCTGAGTGTTTAAATTCTGTTCTGTTCTTTAGAGTCCCATGTAAGTTATAGGCACTGGCTGCCAGTGCAAAGCATTATGGGCCACATGTCTTTGTTCATTCTGTTAGTTGTAGAGTTATTGCCTGCTAGGAAGCAGCCGTGTGTAGACTTCAGAATTGAGTTTGTGTGTGTGTTTACATGCCTTATGCTATACTGGTGGTGAGCACCAAAAGTAGTCACTGTAATAGCACATGGAGAATCTGGATGAATGAGGACATCTGGCCAGATGTCACTTACAACAAATATAATTTTAGTCTTGGGGTTATGGGTCAAAGTGGGACTGGGCAGAAGTTTTAGCTTGTGGGCCACAGTGAATTTGAAATCCAACAGGGAGGTTTGCACATATTTGTTTTTGTGTACTCGGATCGGTTTGGCACATACAATTACTGGGCTTAAAAATGGCAGTAATTAACATATTTCTAGGTCTGTAATAATTTCGCTATGCTTTTTACATATTTAAGACTGGTCTGGAGTGTTTTATAACCCCAAAAATATAAAATAATTTATTTTATTTTTCACTAAAACCTGCTGCAGAACAGACTGAATAGTATTCAGCTTTCATAGGCTTACAGTTTGCCCATATGGGTTACAGTTCAGGCGTAGGAGTTAAGGTTTCAACCTGATTTTATTGTTTGTGTGTAAAAGACAGTGTTTTTTGGAACTAATTGCAATGAAAATACATGTTTGTTCACAAAGTCTTCACACTCCTAATAAAGAAAAGCGGTTCGTGTTTTCTAAGGAATGTGATTTTGAGAATATTTAGTGACATTTTGAGAAGAGAACAAGTTAGGAAGAGCCTACAATGACCGAAACAGTAAATATGAGCTAACTGAAACACTGCAATCATCACTAACTTCTATGTTTACTGAGGACTTAGAGAAAAGAGAGAGGAAGAATGTGAGTCAGAGTAAATTGTTGTTAGAGAATAGAAAAGGACAGATCGAATTTATGAGATGTTCTGCATCTGTGTGAGAAAAAGTAGCTTAGTTAGAGTTTATCGATAAGTATGTCAAAAATGTTTCAAATGTGGTAGCCATGAGGTAGACGATGGCATCTGTAATATTCACCATCAATCCAGCAGGGAACAGAGAGAAGGGGAGGAGACAGAGAGAGGGGGAGGAGACAGAAAGAAGGGGAGGAGACAGAGAGAATGGGAGGAGACAGAAGGGAATACAAACAGCCAAGACTCAAATAGCAGTGTTGGAAATGGCGTTTTTGTATACTGGACCATCATATGAGATTGCCTCACAGTTTGATTTGCTTAAATTCAACTAAATTAAGACAATGTTTTACCAGAGGAATTGATGAAGACAGCTGTTGACATATTTCCCAAGAGCAGATGGGTGATTTACAACATTGATTCCATTTCTCTGTAAAGCGAATTATAGCTTAAACATGACATCATGTTAAGGCAGTATCATCACACACACACACACACACACACACACGCACACGTTTTCCAGAACAAAACCTAACCCATACCCTAACCTTAATTGTAACACTAACCCTAATCCCACAACTCTAACTCTAACAGTTACACCCGACCGTATCCTAACTGTAAAGCAAATCCTTCTTGTTTTGCTATACTTGAATGTGCTGCTATACTGTATATAACTGCAGGCGTGCACGCGATTAACGCTGAATATGTGTGCAGTTCTTTAATATTTCACATTTCCATGTATGTGCGTCTCACAGGAATGTGACACGCTGTTCATGTCCGCAGTCTACAGTTATATTGATTTATATATATATGTATATAAATATATATATATAAATAAACACGATTGTTTGTTCCTATCCCACTATTCAAATATCCTATCTGGATGAGGTACACCCGACCGTATCCTAACTGTAAAGCAAATCCTTCATTTCTGTCTTTGGGGTCAGATAAGGTGGAAAACATACAATGGAGGTGTCACGAGTGGTTAGGGTTTTTGATTCACACAGGACAGTAATGTAGGTGGCACACCTTTTAGTTCCTAGTTGAAGTTTAGGTTTGTTATTGATTGTACACAGCTGGGCATAGTTCGCAGTCAGCAGGGAGATTAGCTTTGTATTTAAGTCACTGGGAAATTTCACCACTTTTTAGTTCATTGTTTTCAAGTTTTTCAAGTTTTGAGTGTTTGGTGTCTACATCGCTGTGTTTTGTATAGTTATAAGACACTTTGTGTAAGTGCAATTTGATTTTCTTCACTGTATGTTTTCGGTTCGTGTTTGGTTTTATTTATTAAATAAACGGTATCAAACATGAGTTACCCGCTCAGCACCTGGCCCAACCCAGCACTTTACACCTGTAGGTCGTGACAGAAGGTTAGTGAATTAATTAGGATTATGATTAGGGAAAACGTTTTCACTTGTTTTACAGTGACCTTCACACATTAAAAGTGAAATCTCACATACACATCTATAACATTACTTTTTGTTATATTCTATTTCATTAGATTTTTCTACTCTACAAAACTGTATCTAGGAGAAAACTAAATTCAAGTTAAGAGGTTATTCACCTAGCTACAGTGTTTTAGAACTGGGTATTAACTTAACTTGGATCTGGTGTTTCTAGTTTACACACTGCACTATATGCACACACACACGCACACACTGCCTGCATCTGCCTGCATTCAGAATGGGTAAACTGTACATCTGTACCGCATCTTGTTTCAACAAATACTTATTTAGGGCCGGTAATAAAACCTTTGCAAGTCCCCTTTTAAAAGTGAAGTAAAAAAAAAAAATGTTACATGACAGGTTTGTGATCACATCTCCAATTAGGAATACTTTTAGAATTGGGGGTGGGGTCAGCATTGGGAATGGTTTTGGGTGTAGTTAGGCTTTGGGTTGGTTTTAGGCGTAGGTTCACAGAGTATTGATGTGTGTGGCTCTACATATGTTAAATGTTTGTTTCTTCATACTTGAGCCCCCCCATCTTGCCCCACGCCCAGTCCTTCATAAATCTATGACCATAACTTTTTTTCCAAACAAGTAAATGTTCAGTGTTTCTAACCACACCCTGTAATAAGTCCAACCTCCTCTCCTATGTAACTTACTATAATGCTCTTACACCGAGCTCACTAATGACAACACTCTAACTTCTAATGGTCCAATGACAAATGCCCTCTAAGCACAGGCTCTTTGCATGCTAAATGTTATGGGCAGAATCAGTAAACCAGATTTCACTTGTCTCTCTTCGTGTTCACACTCACACACAGGTTTTACTAACAAGGTGATGACTGCCAATTAATACTTAACCCCTAACCCTACTCATAACCTGAACACCTAACCTTTATGAATGACCTTAGCCTAAACTCATCTCCTATACCTAACCTTAAATGTATAATTCAAAATAATTTTTAAGCCAAATGATAAACTTAACCCCAATACAGATGAAGCTTGAGGACTACTTATATGTGATAGTTGTGTCTGTGAGATTTCACCTTCAAGGTGTAAAGGTCACTGTAAAGGAAGGGATGCATTGCCTTTCTTTTACTTTACTCAAAGAAAGTAAAACAAGAACACACACAATGGGTAATGGGCACTCCCCTTGGCCTTGACTGTTCAGGTATGGTGTGTTCTGGCAGAGGTGATGACTGAGGGTGTATCACCTTACTGTCAGACCCTCACACCTGCATCGACCTGTCCAAATGTTCTGTGCTCACAACAGAGTCAGGTCCCAGCAACACCCTCCAGTCTGTCTACAGCTTTATGACTCTCTATCACCCTCTCTCTCAGTTTCTCTGCAATCCCCCAGAATGCCCAGTCACTACCACAACTAAAGATTCAATAGGTCGCCATGGACACCATGGATTCCAGAGCTCTAGGCTAAGGCAGTCCCAGGTAGGTGTGACATCACAGGTGGGCCAAAACACGCACCCTAACACGCACAGAGATAATCAGACGCCCACACTCAGCTACATAAACTAAATTGATCAATTCAATGCATACTTGGACTGTATGTGTCTGATATATATAGATATTTTCTGCTTTTTATTGGCTGTTTGAGAACATACAGACAGGCTAATCCTACAGAGACGATCACACATTCAGTTTATATCATCTGCATTCCTCACAACCTATCATGTCTGAGCAAGTAGTTCTTATTTGGATGTTCAATATGGATGTTCTTATTTAAAAGAAGTGGTCATTAGATAAACATGGTACTGAAAAAATACATAGTTGAAATAGAACCAACATAGTTACATAAAAAATGAAACATTGCATTAAAATGTATTATTCATAGTTCTTTACCTTGTGCCCCTCCAAAAGTGAGGATGTCAAGTCTCCTCCTGCCAAGGACAGCAGTGTCTGAGACATCCTCAATTAATCATCCCATTATCACATGGAGCTTCAACAAATAAGGGTCAAAAGGGTCACAGAGATTCAACACACACATAGCCTAGTTATAAGGGTCACATAGAGCTTCAACACACACATAGCCGAGATATAAGGGTCACATAGAGCTTCAACACACACATAGCCTAGTTATAAGGGTCACATAGAGCTTCAACACACACATAGCCGAGATATAAGGGTCACATAGAGCTTCAACACACACATAGCCGAGTTATAAGGGTCACATAGAGCTTCAACACACACATAGCCGAGATATAAGGGTCACATAGAGCTTCAACACACACACATAGCCGAGTTATAAGGGTCACATAGAGCTTCAACACACACATAGCCGAGTTATAAGGGTCACATAGAGCTTCAATAAACAAACGGCCGGGACATAAGGGTCACATGGCCAGGTCATAAGTGTCACATGGCCAGGTCATAAGGGTCACATGGCCAGGTCATAAGGGTCCCGTGGAGTTTCAACACACACATGGTTGGGTCATCAGGGTTACATCGATCTTCTACACACACATGGCCAGGTCATAGGGGTTCCATGAAACTTGGGAAAGCAGTAACACAGCTGTACATTGATAACAAGGGTAAGAACAAAATGTGCCTGCCAATAGAGTAGGCAAATTAAGCTAGTGAGTTGTAATGAGTTTCAAACTTGGCTTATACTTCTGCACACTTGAGCAACAATTGCTTGACACACCCTAAACTGATCTAAACAGCATCCACTAGGGGCAATAGTGAGCACTGTTACAGTTGGATGGACTGGTGAACCTAGATGGCGGATTGGTTCTTATGCTTCCCCAGAGATCATAACGTTCATGCCCAGCGCAACACAAACTTCAATGTGCTGGTTTAATTGCTTTAAGTCTACCAAACCCTAACCCCTAATAAGTCAAAAAGAATAGCTAACAACCTAGCCCCTAACACATAGCCACTAACACCTATACACTAACACCAATACCATAATACTTATACCCTAACACATATACTCTAACACCTATACACTAACACCTATACCATAATACTTATACCCTAACACCTATACACTAACACATATACCCTAACATCTATATACCCTAATACCTATATACTAACACATATGCCCTAATACCGATACACTAACACCTATACACTAACATCTATATACCCTAATACCTATACCCTAACACCTATACCATAATACCTATACGCTAACACATGTACTCTAACACCTATACACTAACATCTATATACCCTAATACCTATACACTAACACCTATACCCTAATACCTATACCCTAACACCTATACTTTAACACCTATACCCTAATACCTATACCCTAACACCTATACTTTAACACATATACACTAACATCTATATACCTTAATACCTATACCCTAACACCTATACCATAATACCTAGCCCCTAACACATAGCCACTAACACCGATACCCTAACGCCTATACCATAATAACTAGCCCCTAACACATATACCCTAATACCTATACCCTAACATCTATATACCCTAATACCTATACCCTAACACCTATACCATAATACCTAGGCCCTAACACCTATACCCTAATACCTATACCCTAACACCTATACCCTAATACCTATACCCTAAATACCTATACCTTAACACCTATACCCTAACACCTATACCCGAATACCTATACCCTAACACCTATACCCTAACACATATACCCTAACACCTAATCCCGAACACCTATACCCTAACATCTAATCCCTAACACCTATACCCTAATACCTATACCCTAACACCTAATCCCTAACACCTAATCCCTAACACCTATACCCTAATACCTATACCCTAACACCTAATCCCTAACACATAATCCCTAACACCTAATCCCTAACACATAATCCCTAACACCTAATCCCTGACTATAACACTACATTTTAACCATAGTACTCAATACCAAATTAGCGGAAAGTATAGTAAGTAAGACGTATGGGTCAGTTTCACAAACTAGTTAAAAGAAAACATGGTGGAGGAGTGCAGAGGATTTGTTCCAAAATACAGAGAAAGAATTCCACTGTGCAATCCTCCACCATGCATACCCCCCCACCCCCCCAGACACACACCCGGACACACACACAAACATACACACACACTCTGTTATGTCTCCCTACATCAAAACCCTACAATGCTCACTCCACCTACTTCTTCCATTTCTCTCCAAAGTCAATGTTACTCATTCTCCTAATCCAAACATCCAATTGAAGCCTTATCCATCACCTCCCTACTCCACCCTGTACCTCTCACCTTTTCCCCAACCACCTCCGTATCCCACACTCAACGATCTACACACACTCAAAATGAACTCTCAGACGCGCACACACAGATACACAGTCACACAACCACACACGCAGCAACGCCAGTTGAGTTTGGCTCCTGTCCTCACCAGAGACACATTATGCTGACAGGTTTATTCCTCTGGTGACGGGTGCTTCTCAGTGCACAACATCACACTGTGTTAATATCTAAACCACAATCCACAACAGTGCCAGATGGAGCACAGAGTAACATCCATTTACCAAACATTCACAAAGGCTGACTGTACTGGAATATGCCCAATACCCTCAACAAAATGCAACTTATATATAAACCACACCCTGTTCTATTATCCAAAAGAGATAACACACACATCACTGAGGAAAACAACGGCCAGCAGAAATAACGCAAATTGCAAGGCAAGCTATATGGTTAAGGAACTTATATTGTTGTGCCTATGGTGTAATCTCTGTTCAGATAGACTAGACCTAAACATCAGCCACATCTGATACCTATATATTCATATTATTTTCTCAATCATATAACGCTTCTTAGTCATTTCTGCCTAGAATTCCACTTAGAATGGAAATGTGATAATTCAATCTATAAATCACATGAAATTATCACTGACAAATACTGCCTCAGGAGGAATAAATTTGCTTCATTTGGTTCAGTCATTCAAACAGGAAAAACACACCCAATTCTGTAGCTAGCAAAATGATGGAACACAAACACACACTGACAAATGCACACTCACACAACTACATACATGCAAGGCAAGGATTTCCTTTGACAAATATTTAGCTATAAGGCACAATTGCCTATTGACTATACCATGTGAATGTACATAAAAACATGATCAACTATAGAATGTGAATGAATTCAACAATTGACTCTATTAAAAAAAACAATATTAACATACTCCAAAGATTGGGACAAAGACAAAACCACCACTTCACAATTGGATCACATTCTTCTTTGATTGATTGTTCTTTGATATTTAATATTGCAATATTCTAATCTTTGTCTGGCACTGATTGCACTGCACCTGCAGCGTTGACACATTTCCTGCTTTCCACACCTTCAACACCCAAATAACATATATTCCTGTGACGGTCCCACATCTCCGTCACCTGCAGGGTGTGAGTGTTTGTCTGTTTTTGTTTGTGGTTGGTCTGTGTCTCCCTCTTGTGGTGCTGGTGGTCACGGCCCATTGCATTATCCCTCACGTACCTGTTATCCGTCACAGAATCACTCACCTGGATCTAATTGGCAATCAACCGTGCATAAGAGGGAGAACCAGACTACCAGCCTTTGTCAGACCGTTAAACAGATAATGTATGTAGACCTCAGCCTCAGTCTCGTCTTGGTCAGCTTGTTTCAGTGCAGTCTTTGTTGTTTTCAGCGTCAGTTTGTGTCTTGTGCACTTACCGTCATCCCTGCTTCTCTCATTCTAGAATCACCAGTCACATCTTTGCATCAGGAGTATCACCGGACACAATCACCACCTGGGAGAACGGCACCTGGATTTCCTGTCATTATCACCTGCACGCTTAACGCCAGTCGCTCCCTTCATTACTAGATACAATAAATACTTTTTTCACCTTTCGCCTGACTACCGTGTCTCGTTCTGCTTTTGGGTTCGCACTACACCACCGAATCCTGACAATTTCATAATCGGCATTATCTTTCTGTTTTTTAGTATGTACTTGTGTGTTGTACGATGTGCCTTGATCTACTGTAGTAATGATAAACAAATAATGTATAATATATAATAATAATCATATTAATGTAGAATAATCAAATATAAGAGTAGTAATGTTAAATCTCTGGTTGGATTTTCTGTGAAGACACTTGAATGCTTTATTAAAGCCACATGGGATTTATAGAGAGTAGAAGGATGAAGAATGTACCAACTGTCTCATAACTATTACAGGAATTTGCCCTGCAATGGATTCTCTGTGTTTATCACTAACTGTAAGCTTAATTTGAAACATCATCTTGGCTCACATTGCTTTCACAATATTTTAGCAGTAAACATCGTGTCTTTTTTTCTCTTTCTAAACATGCCATTGACTCGTGTAGAGCTGAGTTTTAACTATGGTAAGTTTACTACAACATGCCCATGTCTTGACATGTTGGTAGAGGTCAAGACAGACGTGTCCCCATGTTTGTACTGGCCTTTGTCTTGACCTTGTTTTCTGAGCGGGTCGGAGCTCAGATCTCTCTGGCCAATCGAAGGGTGGTGGAATCAGCTTCTACATTAATGACAAATGGGGCAACAGTCATCTCACGGTACTGTTCTGCATGACCTAGAACTATTTGTCATTTATTGCAAGATATTCTACAGTCCGCGGGAATTTTCATCATTCTTTCTGGTTGGTGTGTACATTCTTCCGCTTGGTAACGTCAAGAAGGCTCAAAGGCTGCTAGCTAAACAAATACTGTCAACTGAACAGCTATTCCCGGACCCTCTAGTTATCGTCCTTGGTGACTTTAACAAAGGTAACCTAAGCCACAAGCTACCTAAAAACAAACAATTTATTAAAATCCCCACCAGTGATGCAAATATTATAGACCACTGTTACACTACTGTGAAGAATCTGATCACACATCTAGACATTGCTCCTTTGCACTATTCAAATACATACAACACTTTAGATATTTACCCATTAAATACGCCAACTAGACATGGTCTCTCTTGTCGACTGTTTGTGTTATGTTTTTTTCTCTGTTTCCACAGTTTGTGTATACGTTTTAAAATCTGTGTACTAAATGCTGCAGCTAGGGGTCAGAACAAGTTCCTTGTTTGTGTAAACAGACTTGGCAAGTAAACCTGATTCTGATTCTTAAATTGCAGTTTGAACCCATGTCACAGTACCCAAGTAGGGTATACACACTCACAGCACACATTTAAATTGATGCTGTCACTCACTCTAAGACCTTGAAGTAGTTGCTTCCCGTTTGGTGCAATGGCTGCAGTCAACGGGTCATACAACTAGTGCTTCGAGCCCAATGTTGTAGTTGTGGTGTTGAAGTAATTGGAGGAAGCAATATTATTGTTCGCACATACGTCACTTGTTCACGCATGAATACGGTGCCATCTACAGATTATGCATTGCATAACAGATACTCAACAGCGATAAAGTAAATGGAGTGTTTCATATTTGAAATTCGGGATCAAAACACACGACAAAAATGTCCGGCTGTACCTTCATCATGTTGCTTTCACCTAACCTGTATGATTTTAGATTCACCAAGTTCAGACTATGGAGGCCCAGCCTATCCTGTGCTTGGAGCTTGCTGCTCCTGCTGTCTTGACTGTCATGATTTATATTTACAGTTGAGTCGGTGGTAAGCTATAATGCGTGGTGGGCACATACAGACACTGTAAATATACCTTCTCTCAAGTCAGCCATCTGTAATGATTGTTTTGCTCACCTGTGTGGGTGAGCACTGGCGCCGTCGGCAATTATCGCGTGTGTTTGGCGGAGTGTTTCTGTCTGCCAGGTTGTGACAATATCCCAAGAAGGCCACCAGATGGCGCTATCCCCTCTGGCTGATCTCATCGGAAGCAAATCAATCAAAAGGCAAGTGCATGGGAAGAGCACCCAGCGAAAGAGCAAAAAACTAAATCTAAACATATCAAAGACTCAAACATTCAAGTTTAATGTTGTCCATTCCTGATTAAAAATAAATAAATATCTAAATGATTAAAATGACTGAATAACAAGGATATTTGATGCACGAAGGGTCCCACTGTTAGTAAGATTCTTTCTTGGCATGTTGCCCACCCAGTGTCCCGGCTCACGTCACACCAGACCCGACCCTAAATGTAGTTAAACACACCACAGACAGTCTAATCTGGACGAGCAGACACCTGATGCTCTGGATACGAGATGACTCCACTCAAACACGTCTAGTTTTTGTAGTAAGAAATATATTTATTTATTATAATAAATAGGGGAGTTCAATTTTCGAGAGGAAATGAATGGACACTTAAACATCGGAGAAAAACATTGGGAATATGATAAAACCCTCACGGAATAATTTAATATCCTAGATAACACATATTTATATAGGGTTTTATGTATCGCTGAAGTTTTATAGACAGCTGTCACACTATGCAATCAGCCCAGACTAACTCAAATCACTACATTATCCACGAATCACAGGAACCACCAATCTTACCGATTTTATCTGATACAGGAGGCAATTTTCTGCCTAATCAAACACTCGAGGCACATTCGTTTCTCCTCGGGGATGGATATAATATGAATAACGGTCACTACTGTTCCGGGATTTATGAGTTAGGGTTCCCAGACTGTTATGGATCATATGGGGGATCTTCACCCCTTACAACGGACACAGGTAGGTTACACGATCCACTATATTATATTACGTTTGTGCGTTGATCACCGATTTTTAATTGTTTTCTGGAATTAAATTATTTATATTCTAGTTATTTTCTAGTCTATTCGCCTATAGAAACCGAACCAACATGTATGCGTTCTTTTTCAGATAAAGAGGACAAGGAGCCAGAAGTCAGAATGGTAAAGGGAAAACCTAAAAGAGTCCGTAAGCCCAGAACCATCTACTCCAGCCTGCAGCTGTGTGCGCTGCAGAGCAGGTTTGGAATGAGGCAGTATCTTGCGCTACCTGAGCGTGCGGAGCTGGCTGCTTCACTGGGACTGACACAAACACAGGTGTGCTGAGCTTATTGTAAAAAAAATACATTAACAATAATGTGACTTGAAAATATTACAGTTTAAAGTCTAAACTCGGTATATTCTGCAGACTGTTTTGTAATAATTAAACAAGACTACTTCTACATGGATTCAAAAATAGTGTACACTGCCTAAAAAATAAAACCCTGGAACTCACATTAACTACTACATGGTTCTCCCTGGCAGAAAATATGTTCTCTACAGGGACAGACAAAAAACCTTTCCGTAAAAAAGTGTTATTATTATTTTACCAAAATTCATCAGTGAGATCTGGCCCAATATATTGCATTGACAATCCTTGTATGATGAGAATGCTAAACACCAGCTAAAGTTCTGCTAGTCTACTCTTCTTCCAGGTGAAAATTTGGTTCCAGAACCGTCGATCCAAGCTGAAGAAATTGTGGAGAAATGGCCAGATACCACCAGAACAACAGGAGACTCCGTGTGACTCCCCTCGGTCCAGCAGCTCTCCTCAAGCCACAACGGTACACTGGGGCCCCCAGAACCACAGGATCACAGAGACATGCTCAAGTAATGAGCAGGACTGTATCCCTCCAAGCTCTACATCCTTTAGCAGTTATTACTCCTGGTACTCAGCAACTGACTGTGTGAGACACTCCCAGCTGAGTCCAGCACTTAATCAGCCAAATCCTACAGTTGTGGGGTCAATTTACTGATATAAAGGACTAAAGACACTGAAGACCGACAATCCGGATAAGCTATTTCTGTGGAACCTGCAGTCATCTGATGGGAATAGATGCAATTCTGGTTAATTTTGCAAATAATCAATGTATTTCAATGCATTCCTGCATGTTTGAGAATAACATTGTCTGTATTGAATATTGTGTAATACATGTGCCATATTGTAGGCATGAGAAGAATGTAGCCTATGAGGCTAAAAGCATCTCTTTAATACAATTAGTCTCTGCCATAAAATAGCTAGAACATAAAATCTAATTGGACTGGAGGAAGCACAGAATATGTTCTTAACAATGTAGAGCTGGAAGTTGATGTCATTAGAGATTATTATTAGAGTAGAATTTGTGTTGGACATCAATAACATCACGTCACGCTCAGTCTAGTACACTTACGACTCTCGGGAAACCTGCAGTCCTAACCACGTTAACGTAAAATAATCTTATGAAGCCATTCCTCATACAGAAGAATGTGCGACTTAGATTGAAATTAATTTCATTTTCTAAATTAAAATATCCAAGCCCAAATGAATTATTCAGTAGGAACATTGGTTGTTTTTGTAATATTTTGTAAAAAAAAAAGGGTAATCTAAATTAAGATTTAGAAGTAGAACTTTAAAAAAATGCTTTAAATAAAAAATGAATTTAAAGACAGACACAGTGTTTGTTAATTGACCGTCAACTAAAACTTTATTTAAATAATATTACTTTTTGTACACTGGAAACCAATAAAATACAGCATTATTTCAGTCTAATTTCCCTGATACATAGGCCCAGTTTCATATTGTCTCTATGCTAGTTGGGGTCATAGGTCAGTTTGGTTAATAGGTCTTCATAGATGTGGAGATGGCATAGCAAACCTGACAACAGCAATTAGACAGAGATTGATGTTGGCCCATCCTCCTCTGCTAGTTTGGTGAGAATATCCACTCCATCGGACATGATGACTACAGTGTGTTCAAACTGGGCTGACCTGCGCAAACACACAAGCACACACAGGGTATCAGATACACTTTTTTTGGAAGAACATTTCTGTTCACGTCATGTTGGCTTAAAGTCGTCTACCTCTTGTCATCTGCAGACACTGCGGTCCACTTGTCTTTAAGGATTCTGAAGTCTGTTGATCCCTCCATCAATATGGGCTCTGCATTCATAGACTTATGTTAACACACAATCAGCGATCGATACACACACACACTAAAATACAGGAAGTACAGAAAGTGACTGACCTATAGTGAATGACATCCCTTCGTCCATGGTCATATCATTATCATTAGCTGTCAGATAAGTGAGGACGACATGTTTAGGATGTGCTCTACATAAGGCATGGGTACCGTAGGAAATTGTGTTTCTGTGAGCTTGTTACCGTGGTGCCATATCTCTGGGTGGCCGTGAAAATAGGAGCCGATGCCATGTCCAATAAAGTAAGGACAAACAAGGAATCCATTGGACTGAGCTATCTCACTGTAGGGGGACAAAAGGGTATTGATAAAGATCAACAGACAGTGTGCGTGTGTGAGTGTGTAGAAAATCAACAAAGGTGTGGTCTGTGTGTGGGTGTACCTGATTGTGTTCCCTATAACACACATTGGAGCCCCAGGTTTACAGGCAGCGATGGCCTCATCTCTACACTTCCTGGCTGTCTCCACTAGTTTTCGACCAACCTCGTCCACACAGCCAATAAGGAACGTCTCTGATGTGTCACCATGGTAACCATCCAGATAGACCTAATGAATGGGGGAGGTGGTCATAACACTGGAACAGTTTCTTTTTGTAACGATGTATTTATTCCATTATACCGCTGCAAAACATGTTGTCATTCATAACGAAAGGATGACTAATCTAAATTTTGACAAAAACATTTTGCCACTAAAAAGTTTTGGTTGACAGAATGAAGACACGGTGGGTTTGTTTGTTTTAGAGAAGTGGGGCAAAACTCACAGTAACATCGATGTTGATAATGTCTCCATCTTGTAGTGGCCGTGTGTCAGGTATACCATGGCAGACAACATTGTTCACTGAGGTACATACAGATTTGGGAAAACACCCATACTTCAGGGGGGAGGGGTATGCATTGTGATTAATCGTCTTGTGGTGGACGATAAAATCTATATCATCTGTCGTCAAGCCAACCTGGGGGTCAAAGGTGAAAAACAATGACGTCATTAACTACAACGTAAATGAATAGACACTATCTTACACAAGCATGAGCTTGTACTTCCGTCAATGTGGGAACCAAAAAACGAAAACAGTTGTGCCTAAACTTAGCCCTATTGCCTAATGCTAAACATAAAACAAAAAATAAGACCAATTATAACTCTAAATTTTACCCTAAACCTAATCGCTAAGCCGGAAATTAGTTTATCTTTGTAAGGTCAATAGACGGGTAGATGTTACACTCTTCTGGAGACTTCTGTTTCTAATTCGATCAATGACACTCAGTAATGCACGCACACATAGAGTCACACACCTTTAGACTTTGTCCGGCCAGCAGCAGTACATGTCTGGCCAACTGGCAGGCTCTGGTCAGACCCTGGATCTGCTCCTGGTCCTTGATCTCTATGTAGTCTGGCCAATCAGGAACTTGGCTACTGTTTACATAGTCTGGCCTCTGGATATTCTGCAGACAGAGACAAAATTAGAGAATGCAATGGTAAAAAGGATGCAAGACAAACAGACGAGGAGAGTGAGAGAAAGTGGGAGAGACAGAGAAAGGAAAACAGACATATAAACAGAGAGAGGGACTTGAATTAATTAATTCTAACTGGAGCACAAAGTAGGTGTGTTGTCTGCCAGAGCAAGTCAAGCATTGCATTGTGGGTAATTGAATACACACAGTACCTTTGGAACTTTGTAGGCTGGTCTGACGAAGGCTGGTCTGACTACACTGTAAGAGCTGTTCCACTTCCTCCAGAAGAATCTCCGGTGTTGATGGAACTGGACACCCCAGGGTGGGCAACACCCCCACCGCCCACAAACCTTGTTCAGGAAACCTCCCAACACTGGTAGGTGACACCCCGACATGATTATCAGGGGATAAAGGAAAGCCCTATATCATGGAGGCCAAACAACTGAATATTAAATCAATTATTAAATCATTTCATGTAATATTTGGTTTGGAAAAGTTGTATGAAACACTTTTCCCTTTTCAAAATAATCTGATTATTTTTTGTAAATAATAATTTCACAATAATACATATTCAACAGTATATTTTCATAAAAGCATATGATATAGTCAACTAAAATTACTTCAAGTATCTGGAATAGTTTTACTCTATGGGATTATCTTACAAGCTATGGTAGCATACTGTTTTCATGACAAGATTTTCCTGTAATAACAATAATGTAATAATAAACTATTCCTGTGTTCCAGTCCCAGCAAAGAGAACAACAATAATGTAATTAGCCAATAAGGCATAATGTACTTAGTGATAACATAACTATACCATACAGATATCTGGGTCTGGACTACAAACCAAGCTTTAAAGAGTGTTTCAGAAAGTCATGTCAGAGCAATATTTGCTCATCTACTCAAGGCAGCTTAACAAAATGGGATAGTCACGTGAGCAAATCAGGTGAAATTGATCCAAAGTGATTTGACTCAATATCAAATATATTGTCTAGTTGTTTTTAGTTTGTGATTGACACAGCCCATTGTCCATTAGTCATTCTGCTTTTTTTCCATGAATTCAAAGCAGGTGAATGAATCCTACTGCTTATGAACACAACAGTAGAATGTTAGACATTGTATGTAGGATGGTAGATATTGTATGCTACCCAGTGGTAAAAATAAACAGAAGAAAACACCTAGGTGAGTTTCATATTAGGGAGGACACATTCAAAATGTTTGCAAAGTGTTCTTATTAGTATTGTGGAAAAGGGGCAATTAGTCTGCTTCTAATATTGAGAGTGTGTGACATTTCCCCTATGTTCCCCCTTTCCCTGCTCCAACGCCCATGACCAAAAGTTCCACAGTGTCATGTCTTTAACGGTGTAATGAACTGACATTTCTGTAACATGTGGTTAGTTGATATTCTAGCGGCGCCACCAGGGTCGCTACAATATATGAAACACAAAGGTTTTTAAAAGATCTTTCAGCTCTCAGCAAAGCTTGGAAACATATGTTAACATATTTTTCTACCACAAAAAGTATAAACCGCTCCGCAACGTAGAAAACGTTTCAAAGAACTGAACCATAGTGTCTTCAAGTTTGTTTACATTTTCATGATTTTCTCAATAAAACAGTGACACATTTAACTTTTTTACATTAATACTTTAACACATACCTGTCAGAAAAAAAAATACAGCAACTCACGAAAGAGTATTAGATTAGTAATTTCTGTATTTTATTGTTACACACTGCTCAGTATTAATTTTGCTAACAGAATATGTTGTATTTTGACTCCATTTGACTCTACACAATCAGTAGTTGGTGAAATGGTTCGGATTATTGAGCTATATGCGAATTCTTACCTGCACTTAATATGATCTTAACGGCACAGAGCGCCGCCATATTGCGTGCAGAGAATGGTCACGTGACAGTTACGTAATCAATTTGATTTGGATAAATCATGCCGCGTTCAAATCATCTGAATAGGAAAGCCGGAACTTCAGAATATTTGACTTAAAACGTCGTTGCTTTCAAGAATTGCTGGTAACTCCAGAAGTGCGGGACGCTAAAACCTGGTTTAAAAAGTTCTTCCATCTCCGGAAAGTGGAACATCAACAAAAAACAACACTTTGATACAACTATGATTTACATGCAACATATGGCCTTGTGAAAATAAAACAGAACAAACAGAAGAAAACAACGAAAATAACAAGTTCATCAAATGATGGCCCCTTTGATCTGATCAGCAGTTCGAAAAGTCCAACTTGGAAATAAATTAAAAAACAAATATAGGATTTTATTTGTAACTTCATAATATCTCTATATAATGCATTTCAAACCACACCCGAAGTATCACTAGCCGGAGTGAAAAGTTGCACGTTTACTGAAAAAAGATAGTTAGGGATGTAGGGCTTCTGCAATGAACATCGCCTGAAGGCAGGGAGTGGACGGGTCTGTTCTTGCACTGAATGCAAGCTTCGACATGAATCATTTGTGAAAGTGAAACACATGGAATGTATTTAAACAAGTGCACTTGTTTTGGTAAGGGCATTAGACTGATCATCTGATTAAGAGCAGCGAAATGTAGGCCAGGGTCCATGTGGGGCTTGTCGCATGAAGGACATCTTGTCCAGTAAATGGAACTCACGAAAAATACAAAAATCTATTCAATTGGGTGATTGACATGAAGAGTTCTGTCAGATTCACTTCTCCAACTTGAAGTTGAATACAGCGTTGTGGCCGTGCAACTTGGTCGTCAGCTTTAAGCGTATTTATTATCTGATTTGATCCGGGAGAACAATGGAATGGGATACATTTGACATGCCTTACAGACAGGAAACCGACGTTTTATTAAAATGGTGTTCACAAAGGTATATGGTTACTTACTAGATAATAAATGGGTAGTTTCCAGTTTACCAGGATGAGTGAGTTTCAGCAAAACACCCATCTGATTTGCAGTAGCCTTAAATCGGGTCTATAAATGCAGAAAACACGTGGTTCGGTGATTTTGATTAATGGACAAATGAAATTGATTGGCAGATCTGAAAGGCAGTCTGTGTGTATCGATCATGTTTAGGCATACTTCAAAACGTAACCGAACATGTCATTGCATCACCCGTATGACGCTATGACTTTGGAACACCAGTAGGCTACATTTTAGGACACACCCACATTTAAGTCAAAAATGCAGATGGACACACAGGCGAGGCGCAGTTGCAAGCCGCTGAAAGTGTGAAGGATCTTCATGTAATTCATCTAATTGAATTTGATTCAATTAGAATTCAGAAGCGAACGCGCGTGCGCCCAGCGACTGTACGTGACGTCAGAACCAGGATGGCGGTCAAGGTGACTTCGGCATCGTTTGCTTTACGCTGCCTAAATCATTTTTAATGTACTCCGCATGTTTTCATCCGTGTTGTATTGTGGACAGTGCTACTGAGTTTAGGGGATCATTTCCGTGTGCTTTGTCGGGTGAAGGGCGTTCATTGCACTTAGCATCACTGCGTTAACGTACGATTATCCGGCCTTGAACGAACACCCAGAAGCCGGATTTAGCGATAAGGCTAGCAGTTTCATCTGTAACTAACATTGCGATACTTCTGTACCAACTATAAACATTGTGTAATGATGACAACCGGATCTCTTGCCTAAATACCAACTTGTCCGCGCTACATTACGTGTCTTTGGAAGGGTTTGTGACTTAACCCATTAGAGTTGCTTAATGCTATGGCTAGACAGCCTACTAGCCGGTAGACAGCCTACTAGCCGGTAGACAGCCTACTAGCCGGTAGACAGCCCGGTAGACAGCCTACTAGCCGGTAGACAGCCTACTAGCCGGTAGACAGCCTACTAGCCGGTAGACAGCCTACTAACCGGTAGACTGCCTACTAGCCGGTAGACTGCCTACTAGCCGGTAGACTGCCTACTAGCCGGTAGACTGCCTACTAGCCGGTAGACAGCCTACTAACCGGTAGACTGCCTACTAGCCGGTAGACTGCCTACTAGCCGGTAGACAGCCTACTAGCCGGTAGACAGCCTACTAACCGGTAGACTGCCTACTAGCCGGTAGACTGCCTACTAGCCGGTAGACTGCCTACTAGCCGGTAGACTGCCTACTAGCCGGTAGACAGCCTACTAGCCGGTAGACAGCCTACTAACCGGTAGACTGCCTACTAACCGGTAGACAGCCTACTAGCCGGTAGACTGCCTACTAGCCGGTAGACTGCCTACTAGCCGGTAGACTGCCTACTAGCCGGTAGACTGCCTACTAGCCGGTAGACTGCCTACTAGCCGGTAGACTGCCTACTAACCGGTAGACTGCCTACTAACCGGTAGACAGCCTACTAGCCGGTAGACAGCCTACTAGCCGGTAGACTGCCTACTAGCCGGTAGACTGCCTACTAGCCGGTAGACTGCCTACTAGCCGGTAGACTGCCTACTAGCCGGTAGACTGCCTACTAGCCGGTAGAGAGCCTACTTGAGCTATTTAGTAGAACCAGCAGTCTTTCCTGGTAATCTCGCCTGCTGCACTATAGCTTGTATGAAACCTACCCTACATTAGCATCCTTTTGATAAGCAGTTTTCGTTCGGGTATACCAATAAGCCCACAACTTGTGTTAAGAATATATGTATTTGTATGACTAATTACAGGGAGAACGAAATAACACATTCATATGTTTATATTAGTGTTACGAGCTTGCTAAGATAAAGTGTTCAGGTGATACAGTGCTATTGTCACAAAAATCAACAACATAACTTTCTCTATTTCCAGTCATGTTATGTGTTAACATTGTGGTTATTTGTATTGTTCGATAGGTGCAATCCACTAAACGTGCGGACCCGAGCGAGCTGAAGACTATTTTTCAGAAGGTGTGTATATCCCCGTATGTCTATCACATTTACGTATAGTATAGTTAAGTTATTTCTAAGGTTTAGGTCTAGGGTGAACTAATTCAATGTTAGACTGTAATATCAGTGGGCATTGTCAAGGCATGGGCCTTGTGAATCATATCCAGCTTTTGTCCCATTTGCTACGGCCCTGAGTAGACAATAATAGTTAACCTTTATTTTAGCCACTGAAAACTGGACACAGTTGTCCAAGTTGTAGTGAAGCAGTGGGCTCCAGCTTGAGTCTTTCTGTTGTTTAAAAACGGCGAGCAGTTAAGACGTAATGTGAAACGTTTTGCAGTGTTTTTAGTCTTTTAATAAATTACATTTAGACAGAATCTTTGTGAATTTTTTTTGCATGAGCTGTGATGCCATGATTAAGTCAGACAATTTTTATTGTTGATAGAGATGTCAGTTATTCACAGAAATGGTTCTATATTAAACTATATTATTGTGTACCGTACAGATCCATGTTATGGCATTACACTGAGGAACAACTAGGTTTGCCATGGTGATGAATAATAATAAAAGAAAATGAAAGGGAACAGGTTCCTGTTACAATCCACCTTTATATCAATGTGTTCCGAAAAAAAAAATTGTTGATGCGTCTTGTTTTTGTTCTTCCGAGTCAACCAGTATCTCTTATAGTGGTAACGCTTTTTCCCAGCATGCCAGTGTCGTGGATGCAGAGGGTGACAAGTTTATGACCCCGGGGGACTTTGTACAGAAGTTCCTGGGACTGCATACACAGATCCATCACAACCCCAAAACTGTCCAGCTCATCGCTGGAGTAGCAGACACCACCAAGGATGGGTAAAAAGCTGCTAACCGTTACCCTCTGTCTCACCATCTTTCTCTTTTGCTGTAAGAGCTGTGGACTGGGTTAAAAAAAATACTCCAGCAGTACATGTTCATTATAGGCAACGGCTTAGGCCGCTAGAATACTGTGGCTACAAATGCATGATTATTTTCTAATGAATTCAATATCTTTCTTCACTCATTTCAGCTTTATTTTCTCCACATTCTTCTTACCCTGACTCCAACAATTATTAAGATTCTTGCCTGTCTCTTCTAGTAATCTTCTACTGTTTCTTGTCTTTTTTTAAGCACTTTGACACTGTTGTCATTGAGCAGAAAGTTGCAGCAAGAGGGAATGATACAGTATATAGGTCCTCTACTTACAGACTAGTGTGTTGCTTATCACAGTCAATTAGGATAATATTGAGTCTGTAAGAGTAGTAGCCACTTATAGATAAGATTAGACTCAGTCATATAAAAGCTGATTAAGTTACACATTAATCATTACAGTGACTGTAGAATAATTTACTCCTGTAAGGTCAAATGTGATATAAATTATAATTGAAAGACGGGGTACGGTTCCACCCAATCATAAACCCATGCCCCTGTACTTTTTGGCTTCAAAATATTTTGTTTGACTGCCGTTGAAAAAAGCTATACTTATTCAGCTAGAACAGAGAACGTCCCAAAGCGGGGAATCATCTGGTTATCAATACAAACAGCTCTAAAAAAAGACACTTGGATCCTAGTGCAGCAGGTACCTGTTGGTGGCCTGTTATCTTGTGATATATTCACATTGTGTTTGAGTTAGTCTCTGTCTTCATAGCTCCGGTCAATGGGTCCACTTAACTTAAATTCTTAAAATGTTTCTGTGGACCTGAGGGGCCTAAAAAAACATGTCTCACAGATCCTGTGAAGTTACTGTTTGCAAACTAAGTGTTCTGAAAAAGTCCCAATAAGTGCATGTTTTATAGTGACTAGTGTCCGAGTCCCTAATGATTGAGATGAGCCATAAAATGACTTATGAACCATTGGAGTCAGAATAAGGCAAAGTGTAGGACCAGCAAAAGGAAGTTAGACCAGTACCTTGTTGACCAAACAAATATGTGGCCATTTGTTTGAGAAATACCTGTCAAACGAGCCCAAAAACACAGCAATTCAACCAGTCAACTTAATAAGGTCAACACGGGTGTGTGTTTGCTATGCTTCTGTGGCATTTTGTTGTAATGCTGCTTCTCTTTTCACACAGGCTGATCTCCTTTCAGGAGTTCTTGGCGTTTGAATCAGTGCTCTGTGTTCCGGATGCTCTCTTTGTCGTCGCCTTTCAACTTTTCGACAAGACTGGCACTGGAGACATCTCTTTTGGTATGGAACGGTTTCTGTGGTGTCCCCTCAAAATAATGTCATTTAATTGTTAATTGGAGTACGCTTAGGGGTTTAGTATGCCGGTACAACCTTTCTCTCACACACACTCACACACACTGTTCAGTGATTCAGCTTGCTTGCGTGTGTGTACGCGCTCGAGGAATGCCAAATGAGGGAGCACTTGCTGGTCTGTGGGTTTGTCTCTCACTCACTTTAGGCTAAAGTTAAGGTGTATCATGTGGTTGGGTTATTACTGGTCTGTCATAGAGGTAGAATCTGTAGAACAGCTATTGTCCCTGTGTTCACAGATACACAGAAAAAGACAGAATTCTGAGAGATGATTTGAAGACATTTTAAATGGTACATTCTATATGGTCGCCGTTTCTCCCATAACACAACTTTGCATTAAATGAGAAAGTTCCGTCTGCTAATTCTATGGTTCTCTCTCTCTTTTTTCCCCTTTATCAGAGAATGTGCGGGACATCTTCAGCCAGACCACCGTGCACCACCACATCCCCTTTAACTGGGACTGTGAGTTCATCCGCCTGCACTTTGGACACGATCGCAAGAAGCGCCTCAGCTACCTTGAGTTCACCCAGTTTCTTCAGGTTCGTTTAACCCAGTAACCTGCCAGTCGCAACCTTAAAAAACACACCTACGTTACATGGTTTCACATTTTCCACTCTGTTGCACCAACAGGAGCTGCAGTTGGAGCATGCACGCCAGGCCTTTGCCCAGAAGGACAAGGATAAGAGTGGCACTATTTCTGCCATGGACTTCAGTGACATTATGGCCACCATTCGACACCACGTGCTCACATCGTTTGTGGAGGAGAATCTGGTTTCGGTAAGGGTCTGTAGTGTGTAGGGGGGAGGGGTACGTGTTGGTCAGGGTACCCTTCAAGCCCTGTTGGTTATTGTCCACCCAGGCTGCCGGGGGCAGCACCTCTCATGTGGTCAGCTTCTCGTACTTCAACGCCTTCAACGCTCTGCTCAACAACATGGAGCTGATCCGGAAGATCTACAGCACACTGGCCGGGACCCGCAAGGACACACTGGTCACTAAAGGTAACACAAACTCACACACACACTGGACTGACACACACACACTCACTGGACTGACACACACACACTCACTGGACTGACACACACACACTCACTGGACTGACACACACACACACTCACTGGACTGACACACACACACACTCACTGGACTGACACACACACACACTCACTGGACTGACACACACACA
>CM055732.1:12882376-12947376 GCA_029465975.1 Dallia pectoralis | reverse complement strand
TGTCTTGTTGGCGGCCAGTCAGGGAGGTGTGACATTGGATAGGGAAATGGGTAATTCTCTCAACTGTTATGTAGTAGGTGTGTGTACTTGTGCCGCATGTTTCTTAGGTAGACTACTAACTATTAACTCTCTGTCTCACTCTTCGTCTGCCTGTCTCTCTCTCTCCGCCTGCCTGTCTCTCTCTCTCTGCCTGTCTCTCTTTCTCTCTCTTTGCCTGTGTGTCTTTAGAGGAGTTTATTCATGCTGCTAACAAGTTTGGCCAGATCACTCCCATGGAAGTTGACATCTTGTATCAACTATCAGGCCTACACTCCCAGTCTGGGTAAACGGAAACGCTACTCTTCAGCCCTCAACTGTTTCTAAAACATATGTGTTAATTAACAGCTGCTTGTGAGTGTTCTGGGAATTAAGATGTCGTCTTGATGATGTCATGATTATGGTGTCGCAGGCGTCTAAACTTTGCTGACATTGAGAGGATCGCCCCAGTAGAGGAGGGGGCACTACCTTACCACCTGGCTGAGATTCAGAAACAGGTATGGGACTGCAAACACATATATGCATGCCTGTGTGCATGTGCGTCTGTCTGTCTGTCTGTGTGTGTGCGTGCGTTTGCATGTGTGCGTCTGTCTGTCTGTGTTCGTCTGTCTGTCTGTCTGTCTGTGTGCGTTTGTCTGTGTAAGCGTGTGTCTGCGTGCATCTGTCTGTGTACATGCGTGCGTCTGTGTAAAGTAGTTTTAAAGAGTTGTTGTTGCATTGTCGCCATTAGAGGCGTCCATAACATGGGCTTCATTGTGTGTTGAAGTCAGTTTGTGATGATATGTGTTTGTCTCTTTCTGTAGCAGAGCCAGGCAGACGGCTCCAGGTCCGTGTTGCTGCAGATTGCAGAGTCCGCTTACCGGTTCAGCTTGGGCTCCATCGCTGGAGGTGTGTGCCTGGTGGTGGTGGAGGAGGTTGTGGAGGAGGTTGTATGATGACATACAAATGAGGGGTGTTGTCTAAGTGTGTGTGTTTCTTAGCTACGGGAGCCACGGCAGTGTATCCAATAGACCTGGTGAAGACCCGGATGCAGAACCAGAGGAGTACAGGCTCGTTTGTAGGAGAGCTCATGTACAAGAACAGCTTTGACTGTGCCAAGAAGGTGCTGCGTTATGAAGGCTTCTTTGGCTTTTACAGAGGTATGGATGGACACTCTGCTTTCTTTTCTCCTCATGGCTGCCCGTCCTTTTCTTTTTCTCTTGTCTTTCTGGTCTGCGGATCCTCCTGTTATTCCATGTCTTGCTGGTCCTCCTGTTATTCCATGTATTGCTGGTACTCCTGTTATTCCATGTATTGTTGGTACTCCTGTTATTCCATGTCTTGCTGGTCTTCCTGTTATTCCATGTCTTGCTGGTCTTCCTGTTATTTCATGTCTTGCTGGTCTTCCTGTTATTTCATGTCTAGCTGACCTGCTGGTCTTCCTATTATTCCATGTCTTGCTGACCTGCTGGTTCTCCTGTTATTCCATGTATTGCTGGTACTCCTGTTATTCCATGTATTGCTGGATCTCCTGTTATTCCATGTCTTGCTGGTCCTACTGTTATTCCTTGTCTTGCTGACCTGCTGGTCCTCCTGTTATTTCATGTCTAGCTGGTCCTCCCGTTATTCCTTGTCTTGCTGACCTGCTGGTCCTCCTGTTATTCCATGTCTTACTGACCTGCTGGTCCTCCTGTTATTCCATGTCTTACTGACCTGCTGGTCCTCCTGTTATTCCATGTCTTACTGACCTGCTGGTCCTCCTGTTATTCCATGTCTTACTGACCTGCTGGTTTTCCTGTTATTCCATGTCTTGCTGACCTGCTGGTCCTCCTGTTATTCCTTGTCTTGCTGACCTGCTGGTCCTCCTGTTATTCCATGTCTTGCTGACCTGCTGGTCCTCCTGTTATTTCATGTCTAGCTGGTCCTCCCGTTATTCCTTGTCTTGCTGACCTGCTGGTCCTCCTGTTATTCCATGTCTTACTGACCTGCTGGTCCTCCTGTTATTCCATGTCTTACTGACCTGCTGGTCTTCCTGTTATTCCATGTCTTGCTGACCTACTGGTCCTCCTGTTATTCCATGTCTTGCTGACCTGCTTGTCCTCCTGTTCCCTCTGGATATGTGTTTTTCCACTGCCATCTTGTGTTGACTCACACGCTCAACTGTTTTCCTTTTAGCTTCATCTATGCACTCATCCTTGCTTTTCTTTCTGGTTCATATGGTATCCATTAGTGGTAAATTTGTGCTAAAGTTATCTTTGTTTCAATACACAATTTAATAATGTAAAAAACATGCTGTGCCCTTGAGCCAGGTGTTTATACTCAATTGCTTAAGTTAGTTGCTCTATAGGTGAGCGTCTGCAAGCTGACAGAAATGTAACCACGTGTCCTCTATCTCCTGCACACGGCAGGTCTTCTTCCTCAGCTCATCGGTGTGGCTCCGGAGAAGGCCATTAAACTCACGGTTAGTCAAACTCCTTCCCCGCCAGATTATTCAGATGATCTCATTTCCACTAATTATTCTATTTGAAAATATTGTCTGTACTCTTTCTGATTCTCTCTCTGCCTCTGTTTCTCTCACCCTCCTCTGTTCCCCTCGCCCTCCTCTGTTTCCCCTCGCCCTCCTCTGTTTCCCCTCGCCCTCCTCTGTTTCCCCTCGCCCTCCTCTGTTTCCCCTCGCCCTCCTGTTTCCCCTCGCCCTCCTCTGTTTCCCCTCGCCCTCCTCTGTTTCCCCTCGCCCTCCTCTGTTTCCCCTCGCCCTCCTCTGTTTCCCCTCGCCCTTTCTGTAGGTGAATGACTTTATCAGGGATAAGTTCACCGGTAAAGACAACTCCATTCCCTTTGCTGCTGAGGTGTTGGCTGGAGCCTGTGTACGTATGGCAGGCTTTAATCTGTTCCTGTAAAACCTCCCGTTCTGTTCCACTAGAGGGCAGCACCTCTTCCTGGTTCTTACCAATTAGTTGTCTTCCTCCACAGGCAGGTGGGTCCCAGGTGGTTTTCACTAATCCACTGGAGATAGTGAAAATTAGGCTTCAGGTGGCAGGAGAGATCACCACTGGACCCAGGATCAGTGCCCTCAGTGTCATCAGAGATCTCGGATTGTTTGGCCTTTACAAGGTGGGTTGTGTTGTGCTTGTATTTTGAAAAACAACATCCTTTAATTTGAAAATAATGTATTTGTCTCTCTCTGTTTGTGTGTGTAGGGTGCTAAAGCGTGTTTTCTGAGGGACATCCCATTCTCAGCCATCTTCTTTCCCGTATACGCCCACACCAAGGCTCAGTTTGCAGATGAGCATGGAAGACTGGGCCCTTTCCAATTGCTTGCTGCCGGAGCCATTGGAGGTATTCTCTCTCTCTCTCTCTCTCTCTGTCTCTCTCTCTGTCTCTCACTCACTCACTCACTCTACCCAGACCTGGCCAGAGTCATCATCCACATTGACATCCCTTAACTCTGTCTTTCAGGTATCCCTGCTGCCTCCCTGGTGACACCTGCTGATGTCATCAAAACGCGCCTGCAGGTAGCAGCCAGGGCTGGACAAACCACCTACACCGGAGTCACAGACTGCTTTAGGAAAATCATGCGGGAGGAGGGATTCAGGGCCCTGTGGAAAGGAGCTGGAGGTGTGTGTGTGTGTGTGTGATCTGTTCAGCAGTGTATACATGATCACATGTTCATGCATGTTGCATTACTGTGGATTCTGATGATGTTTCTGTCAGTGTTGGAACATCTTTCAAAGCTCAGTCCCTGTTCACCTGATGTCACATCTGCATGGGTGTCAGCTGCCACAACACGAAATGTTACAAACAAGACCAGAAAGCTTTTGGAGAAGGCTTTAACACTAGTCTACTCCAGGAGGAAACACACTTTATCCACTCCAAGGATAGAGCAGTAGATTGGCAACTTGCCTGATGTGCTTTCTAGAAGAATGGGCTCTTTTGCAACAGTCGGCACATCAGAACCCCACTCGTTTGCTGCACACATTTTTCGAATGTTTCCTACCCACCAGGATGACCCAGCACATTATTAATTATACATCCATAACGGAGCAGCAGTACAGGTGGACTGAGGCACGATATATTTACATGCCAATGGTGGATCACAAGTTATTGACATTGTTAAGGTCACATCAACAGCACAGACTCAAGAACATTCAGATGTTAGAGGAAGTTAGTTACTTAAACCAGATGTGAAAGGAGATGGTTCTGGAACTGGATGTTTTTTTTACCTCTACATGGAGCCTGGACGAGGTCACGGCCCAGGTCACATAGACAGGTTAACTCTGTGGCCTTCAAGTGCTCATCACGTCATGTTTTAATGTTGAGAAATTGACATTGTGTTTTCCCCTCCCAGCTCGTATGTGTCGATCCTCTCCTCAGTTTGGTGTGACTCTGGTGACGTATGAGCTTCTACAGAGGTGGTTATATTTGGACTTCGGAGGACAGTAAGTACACACACACACACAAACACTCCTGTGTAAGGTCTGATCTCCTGTTAATCACAGGCTACTGTCTAGGGAATGTCTCACATAAGGTCTGATCTCCTGTTAATCACAGGCTACTGTCTAGGGAATGTCTCACATAAGGTCTGATCTCCTGTTAATTACAGGCTACTGTCTAGGGAATGTCTCACATAAGGTCTGATCTCCTGTTAATCACAGGCTACTGTCTAGGGAATGTCTCACATAAGGTCTGATCTCCTGGTAATCGCAGGCTACTGTCTAGGGAATGTCTCACATAAGGTCTGATCTCCTGTCAATCACAGGCTACTGTCTAGGGAATGTCTCACATATCTCTCTGTCTCCCCAGTCGTCCAGCAGGATCAGAGCCCACTCCTAAGTCTCGTATTACAGAACTTCCTCCGGTTAACTCTGAACATGTTGGAGGCTACCGTCTGGCAGCAGTCACCTTCGCTGGTGTGGAGAACAAGTTTGGCCTTCACCTGCCCAAGTTCAAGTCCTCTGGAGTGGTCTCCATCCACCCGGACACCGCAGCTGGTCCCACGTCTGCCACTTCTCAAAAGCAGGCTGCTGCTCCCTAGCGACTGGCCCTCTCACGTCCTGATATTACTTCACTAGGGGCTATGCATTCCAGTACACACTATATGTATTGTGTTGTATCTCCAGTGGCAGCATTGTCTCTCCTGAATTTTCACCTAATTGAAAAGGAGTCATACCTCCTTCAGTTTCTCTCTTTTCCTGTTTCAACTATTCCCCGTCCCATTCCTCCTCCTCGTCCCATTCCTCCTCCTCGTCCCATTCCTCCTCCTCGTCCCATTCCTCCTCCTCGTCCCATTCCTCCTCCTCGTCCCATTCCTCCTCCTCGTCCCATTACTCCTCCTCGTCCCATTACTCCTCCTCGTCCCATTTCTTCTTTATCTGTCCGGTTACTCATCTTGTGAATGACTGCAGGGTTATTGTGCAGACCTGGGTTCAAATATGATCTTGTTTCACATAACTATGATTTGAAAAAACAAGTAGTTGAATATTGTAGGTTAATCTATGGAAAGTATTTGAAAATACTCGTACACTGACTTAACACTCAACAATCTCAAGTATTTATTTTAAATAACATTTGGAGAAAACTATTTAAATATACTCTCAATAGTTTTTTTTTCTCCATAGTAATACACAGGTGCTTGTTTTCAACTGTGTATTTAAAAATACGTCTACCCAAAAATTAACAATTTCTTTGAACCCAGTTCGCAACTATGACTGGACATTATGTCTGGGATATTTGATTGAACAGTGTATATGGCTTTACTCTGATTGGCCTTTGTACAGGAAGTTGCTGTACATATTGTAGATCTGCTGTACAGACAGCCGGAAATGAAACGCAATACAACTAACATTGGAGAGCAATGTTAGAACAACACCATGGTTATAATGATAGAGAAACCATTGTCAGGGTAATTTCCGTTCCAAATGAGGAATTACACAAACATCCTAATTCTCTTCACAGATATTCAATGAGAGAACATTTGGTTCAATTTGTAATTAAAATATAATGCAGAGAGAGAGCTTTTAGTTACCCTTACGGTGACATTGGAAGGCAACATATGATGGTAATGCTTGGGTGACTTTACTGATATGTTAGAATGATTTTGGGCCTTCACTCCTACTGTTGTACAGACCTTTAAAACAATGTGTTTATTGAAATGAATCATTGTTAATGAATAGATAGCTTCAGTGCATTTCAGTTAATTCTGTATATTTTATTGAAATAAATCATACGTACAGTTTTAATTTTTTTACACTCAAGTCTATTTGAAATGGAATTAAGGGTAAATGCCACAAGCAAACCATTTAGTTGAAATACAAGACATATTCTATTCACTATAGCTTTAAATGTCATACAGATACATTTGATAAATATTTTCAGTCAGATATAAAGCATAGCTATAGAGAGTTTGGCAAACTCCTTTTAACAGAAATGTAATATCTAGTTTGAATGCCAATTGGAATGTGGTGAATTAGGAAGAATAGCCGGCCAAACTGTGCATTTAGCTATGGCTAATTGACGTCCATAACTTGAAATGAGAACAGATTGTAAACACTGTTTTCACAAGGGTAGCCCAATATGGAGCTCTTAACTATCTATTGAATAAACAGCTCAGACTTCTGCACCCTATGTTAATGCAGACATGTACCGGTACTTACTGATTTCAACAGGGTTTCTTGTAAGACAAATTAATAGTAAACTTGGTTTATTTAAACAACTAAAACATTCTGTCAGTTAGAGTAATAACTTCAAGGCAAATAGCATTAGTTTAAAAAGCACTTTTTGTCTTGTGGTGTGAGCTCAGATGTAGTGCTAATGATAGAGGATATTTGCAGAACGCCTTTATAAATAGGTTTAAAATATGTGCAACTGAATGTGATAAATAATAGCATGAATAAATAAAATTGCAGCTAGATTCTAATGAGGATATTTCTGTCCTAGTCAATAAGGGTAGGATTAAGCATATCAAGCGGTTGTTCCAACATTTAAACACAAACATGTATGAATATAAAATACGAAAGAGTAAAAAGGTGCAAAAGTACAAATTTTTGCATATTTAGAGGGAACTAGTTGGAGAAGCTGTGTATGGAACACATTTTGTTCAGGATAGTTGTTCTAGCATCCTGAGAAACAAACATTAAACGTGGACTTTTAGGAAGATTCTACCACCCTGAGGAACCAACATTAAATGTGGCCGTTGAGGATAGTTCTAGCACCCTGTGGAACCACCATTAAATGTTGATGTTCGGGATGGTTCTAGCACCCTGAGGAACCAACATTAAATGTGTATGTTCAGGATGGTTCTAGCACTCTGAAGAAGCAACATTACATTTGTATGTTCAGGATGGTTTTAGCACCCTGAAGAACCAACATTAAATGTGTTTGTTCAGGATGGTTTTAGCACCCTGAGGAACAAACATTAAATGTGTATGTTCAGGATGGTTCTAGCACCCTGAAGAACCAACATTAAATGTGTATGTTCAGGATGGTTCTAGCGCTGAGGGGTAAACATCATAACTGCTCACAACCCAACTACAGAGAGGGAAGGTGTAAAAGCAAGAGCAGGTGAAAAGAGGTCCTGAAAGTCACCAGGAAACCCAGGTGCTGATCAGGCATTTAGGCGCTGAGCCGCGAGCTCATCTCCTTCCTCTCGGTTCTCGTTGATCTCCATGAGTGTGTGAACGAGACGACTCCACTCATCTGCCTTGGGCACAGAGATCGGCTGGGGAAAATGAGAAAATGCTGTGAAACAAGCCCATAGAACGTGTTCAGTCAATCAAGCGTCCAACCAGGGATAAACCTCTTACCTCTCCTATGTCGTAGACCTGCACCTGGCCGTCTGAGTCTCCTGTAGCGATCTCTCTCCCAGAGTGGGACCATCGCACCCGGTTCAAAGCCGTAGACCCGTCAACAATCACACTGGCGCTGGGCACCTAGAACCCAAGAATCCACAATGTTATTCAGCTTAAGTTAATGGCCGTGGTGGTCCTGTGTGTGTGTGTGTGTGTGTGTGTGTGTACCTCTGTGTCATTGTTGAGGTTCCACAGATCCAGCCGCCCCGATCCGTCTACGCACGCAAACAGGGCTGGTTGAGTGGGAGACCACATGACATCATACACATAGTCACAGCTGTCCTCAAATGAATACAGAGGACGGGTACTCTAGAGACAGAGAGAAAGGGTCGGTGTGTTTTACTATCCATGTGGGGTTAGTAGAGTCGTCCTACAGGACAATCGTTTCAGGAGAACAGTTCTACCTTGGTGGTCCAGAGCTTGACAGTCCAGTCGAATGATGCGGAGATGAAGAGATGGGAGAAGTCAACGGGTCCCCCGGCACTGTGACAGCTCAGCCCAGTGACTGGACCATGATGCCCCTCAAACACATCACTGATGCCTGCCTTACTGGAAGGTACAATGATGTAACACATGTCAGTAATGGACACAAATGTATTCTCTCTCGCACGCATGCTGTATTTTAGGGTAAACTGTCACAGAGACTAAGCTGGTATTCCCATTCAATGGCTGGGTTGTAATAACAAAGATTCTGAATATAATGTAGCACACATATTACACACACTTTACCTTCCGTGTCGGCAGGCAGTGTAAACTGATCCATCTTCACTCCCGACCACAAAATTATTGACATCACCCATAGGAAAAGCCATTGAGGTTACTGCCACTGCCTTAGACTGCTTAAAGACCAGCTCCAGACAATCCTAACACACACACACACACATACATGAGCATTAAGCCCAACCTCATTACGTCCTAGAAATCGAGATTTCCTAAAACTCCTTAAGTCATCACATGCATTGGATCTATTGCAGAGATAGCACAGCAGATACAACTCAATGACAACTTGTAATTAACAAGTGTATGTGAACTAAATGAGGTGAATACTACAGTAAAATTTGGTAAACACAAACAGCACAATACCTGAGGTTGAGACAGCATATCCAGACTCCATGAACACATCTTTCCATCAGTGGAGATGCTGATGAGGTTGTGAGCATTTGGGGTCCCGACCACATTCACACAGTACACCGGGTGCTGAGGAGCGCAGAAACATCTCTATTTAGCTAACAAGTTTAGCTATGACACAATATATAAAACATGTCCCTATATAAAAGCCATTTAGTTAAAGATGCATTTTTGATTCCGCATTTAAGGCCACTGGGTGTTAAGGTGAAACTGTTGGGCCAAAACTGTTCCCGAAATGTAATGTTGACCTCGGAATTTCATGGCTAAGTACGGTATTGATTCCACTCACAGCCTATGCACATAGAAACAACACATTACATCCAGCCAAAATGGGAGGTTTCAAATAGTTTGTTATTTCTGTGAGATTTGTGTCTAATAGATGTGTTACCGTGTGAGCAGATGCAGAAAGGGGAGTTCTCTGAACAGGTGTTCTCTTGTTGCTCCTGTTATCCCATAAGACGATCTGACCAGAATAAGTCCCCCCCACAACCAGGTTAGGATGGAACCTGGCAAAAGCAGCCGACATCACAGCCGACTAGGAAGACAAAGACAAGGAAATTATGTTTACAGAATGCTGTATGTGTTTATTATTACAGTAACATTTTGTATGCGGAAGCTCATTAGCTACTGAAAACACAGAAGCTTTTCTTCCAGGATTGAGCGCCACATAACACAATTAACAGATGTGATAAGTTAAAGCTGTGTGTACCTGGCAGTGGAAGGTGTATTCGGGCGTGGTCTTTTTATACTTCATGTTCCAGACCAGCGCCACTCCGTCCGGATCATGAGGAACATCATCATTGTTGTTGAAGGAAGCCACCAGCAGCTCAGGGTACTGAATCACACAGCAGTCAAACAGGTGTCAATAGCAGTAATAAAAGAATCAATCAGGAGTCAAACATGTGTCAAATATAAGTAAAAAAGAATCAATCAGGAGTCAAACAGGTTAATCTGGAGTGAAATGGCTATTAAAGAAACAGATTGTTATGAATTGAACAGTCAATTAAGATCTAATCAGAATCAACACACACACACACCTACCTGAGGAGACCAGTCCAGAGAGGTGACCACTCTGTTTTTGGACCAGCGCTCATCAGAGAAGGTCCGATTCAGAGACAGCTTAGCGCCTGCCTGCATCTCACTGAGAAGAATGTTGGAATAAGAACATACTAGAGATGGGATGAAATACCCTAGCAGGGAATTTCACGGATCAAAGTCCAAACGACAAATGGTGATTTATTTCTATTTTTTAAACTGTCGTTGACGCCAAACTTCATCTCAACATAAAGCAGGTGCTTATGGCAATAACAACATTTGATGGTTGCCTTGTGCAGCTGCCTCAAAGCCATTCTCAATGAGGTGGAGAAAAAACTAAGGCCAATGGAGTGAGTTGTGAAAGGAGAGGTCTGAGAAGTGTCGTCACCCTCCTCACACCCGCCATCATGGCCTGAAAACGGCCCTCCACTATATTCTCAGCTAAAGCAAAGGATAAGATCTCTTCCAAGGAGGCCACCTTTTGAAAGCGCCCTCTGCCCAGACAAGCTACACAGCTGAAGTGAGGGTTCGCTGTCTCTGAGGGCACGCAAACGCTCTCGGTTGCGAGAATTTTAAAAATAGCTTAGTAAGTACCAAGAAAATATATTTTTATAAAAAGCTCATGAAAACAATGATTAGAAAATACTAACTTCATCATTGATTAACGTTTCTGAAAAGTGGTTCCCAACTTTTTTAGTACCTCTAACAAAATGTTGCTCTGCTCGGAGTGTGTGTGTGTGTGTGTGTGTGCCTCACCCCTCCTTATCCTCCAGATCTCTGCCGCTGTAGTCAAAGCAGACATCCCCTCGTTCAGAGAGAGCCCGCTCTACTATTCTGCTCCCTCGATCAAAGAATGTCAGGAACTCATCCGAGTGGAGCAGATGCATCTTCTCCTCTTCAGTCAGCTCCTTGGGAGGGGCTAAAAGCACACATATATACACACACATATATATAAACACACAAACTTAGTCTCATCTTCCTCATCTCATCTTCAACCGCTTATCCGGGTCGCGGTGGCAGCATCTCTAGCAGGGGACCCCAAACTTTCCTTTCCCTGGCCACATTAACCAGCTCTGACTGGGAGATCCAGAGATGTACCCAGGCCGGTGTACAGATATCTCTCCACCTAGTCCTGGGTCTTCCCCGTGGTCTCCTCCCAGCTGGACGTGCCTGGAACACCTCTCTAGGGAGGCGCCCAGAGGCATTCTCACCAGATGCCTGAACCACCTTAACTGGGTCCTTTCTATGTGAAACAGCAGTGGCTCTACTCCAAGTTCCTCACGGATGACAGAGCTTTTCACCTTATCCCTAAGGGAGAGGCTCGCCACCTGAGAAAACCCATTTTGGACGCTTGTACACGCGATCTGGTTCTTTCGGTCATCACCCAGCCATCGTGACCATAGGTGAGGGTAGGAACAAAGATTGGCTGGTAGATCGAGAGCTTTGTCTTCTGGCTTAGCTCTCTATACTTCACAACAGTGCGGTAAAGCAAATGCAAAACATCATCCGCTGCTAGTAAAAATACGCTGATGCAAATTGATCCAGTGAGTGCTGAAGGTCACTGACCGATGATGCCATCATGACCACATCATCTGCAAAAACCAGTGATGAGATCCTCGGCCAAACAAACTGCAACCCACCATGACTAAACCTCGATATCCTGTCCATGAATATCACAAACACGATTGGTGACAAAGCGCAGCCCTGGCGGAGGCCAACCCCCACCAAGAACAAATCCAACTTACTGCAGAGAACCCGGACACAGCTCTTGCTTACAGAGATTGGATGGCCCTGAAACGAGGCCCCCTCACCCCATACTCCTGTAGCACCTCCCACAGTATATCCCTGATCTCCTTGAATAATTGAAAGGCAGTGTACATGCTGTCATGTATAATTGCAGTGGTGTCAATTTACAGGTCACAGGTTATATAGAGTCTAAAAGGAAATACGATCTCACCTTCTTCCTGCTTCTCATCGTGATCAGCTTTCTTCTCCTGGGAGTCCTCTGCTGGCCTGGCCTCGGCCATCTCCTCCTCATCTTCCTCCTCCGCTACACACAGTTATTCACAATTCTGATTTGAATATCCTTGTGAGGACCTAAAAACATCTAGTTCATCAACCAATTACAACTAACTTTGGCAATAACTCTCTTAAACAAGACCATGCTACAGAAATGGCATTGCAAGACTCAAAAATCTATTCATTTTTGCAGACTGGTGCCCAAATTCCAAGTTCCCAGATGGTAAAATTGTCCGTGTTTTAGTATGCTAGTTGTTTTTATTCACAATTATGAAAAAATAAGGATACACGCACACACACACACACACATGTGTACAATGACACACAAAAACAGATTCAATTGACTCCAAAAGTGCCACTAACCCATAAAACCCACGGTTGTGTACCTGGTCTATCCTGGGTGTGTGTTTGTGTGTCTGTAGGGGTCTGGGTCTCCTTAGAGTAGGACACCATCTCTTTAGGAGGGAAATCAACTTGGATCACTTTAGCCATACCAAGTCTCAACCCTCGCCTAGACATGGAGACAGAAATATATACAAAACATCTGCATAATTATATATACAATGTCAACAACTCCGTCAATCACTATTTCATTCATAATCATTTGTTTGAAGTTAAACAAAGCCTTATCATAAAAACCGGGATGACACACACACACACATAAATCCAAAGAGCCATGGAGATGCAAGAACAGGAGAGGAAAACCCTGGGGGCAGGACAGAACCCCAGCCCAACTAGGTGATGTTGTAAGAAACAGGTGTGCAGAACCCCAGCCCAACTAGGTGATGTTGTAAGAAACAGGTGAGCAGAACCCCAGCCCAACTAGGTGATGTTGTAAGAAACAGGAGAGCAGAACCCCAGCCCAACTAGGTGATGTTGTAAGAAACAGGTGAGCAGAACTCCAGCCCAACTAGGTGATGTTGTAAGAAACAGGTGAGCAGTACCCCAGCCCAACTAGGTGATGTTATAAGAAACAGGTGAGCGGAACCCCAGCCCAACTAGGTGAAGTTGTAAGAAACAGGTGAGCAGAACCCCAGCCCAACTAGGTGATGTTATAAGAAACTGGTGAGCAGAACCCCAGCCCAACTAGGTGATATTGTAAGAAACAGGTGAGCAGTACCCCAGCCCAACTAGGTGATATTGTAAGAAACAGGTGAGCAGTACCCCAGCAGTTGAGTGTCAGAGTGCAGCTGCAGAGTGTAGGGGTCAGGATCCCAGTGTAACGTCCTGATACAGCCACAACACACCAGAAAGGGGCAGCAGTTAAAGACAAAGGAGAGAAAGTGTAGGGTGAGAGGAAAAAGGCGAAATCATACAGCGTGAGACAAAACAGGCAAAACGATAGCATTTGAGAGAATAGAGACAGTCTGAGGATAGAGATGAGGGAGAAAGAGAAAACCGGGAGCGAGAAACCGGAAAGAGTGTTACCAACCCAGAGACACAGGTCAAAATGTATACAGTTATACACACTGGGCATGTAAGTTGTTAATCACACACATGTACCTTGTGTTTCCATCTCCAGAATCCTGGCTTCCTGTCTCACTGCCCACTGATTTGGCTGAGGGAGACATGGGGGCGGGGACTAGATAGTGAAACAGACACGTATCCTCTGTTAAAACCCTCAGAGGCTGGGCTGTATGCAGGGGTTGAGTAAGTGAGTTGGTTGGTTGATTGGTTGGTTGGTTAGTAAAAATGGGGTGAGGAAAAAAGAGACAAGAGAAAGTACGGGGTAAATGATGAGCTGAGGCTTCATGCAGACTTGTTAAAAACAGAAGAGAAAACAACAGTCTGACAGACTTTTAAAAAAACAGACATATAAACAACATTCACAAATGTGCTGAAGACATATTCTGAAATGATTCAACAAAACCAAGTAAAGACAACACATTTGAATGTGATCACACAGTAAGTAATATATATTGTAATATAATATTGTAAAATTAGGTGTGTACCATATATATTATAATATATTGTGTATGTCTGTTTAACATGAGGTACATCAGGGGTGTACCATATATATTGTAATATCATATTTTGTCTATGTCTGTTCATGAGGTACATCAGGGGTGTACCATATATACTGTAATATAATATATTGTTTATGTCTGTTTACCATGAGGTACATCAGAGGTGTACCATATATATTGTAATATATTATATTGTGCATGTCTGTTTACCATTAGGTACATCAGAGGTGTACCATATATATTGTAATATATTATATTGGTTAGGTCTGTTTACCATGAGGTACATCAGGGGTGTACCATATATATTGTAAAATAATATATTGTGTATGTCTGTTTACCATGAGGTACATCAGGGATGTAGTTGTACCATATATAATGTAATGTAATATATTGTGTATGTCTGTTTACCATGAGGTACATCAGGGGTGTACCATATATATTGTAAAATAATATATTGTGTATGTCTGTTTACCATTAGGTACATCAGGGGTGTACCATTTATATTGTAATATAATATATTGTGTATGTCTGTTTACCATTAGGTACATCAGGGATGTACCATATATAATGTAATGTAATATATTGTATATGTCTGTTTACCATTAGGTACATCAGGGATGTAGTTGTACCATATATAATGTAATATAATATATTGTGTATGTCTGTTTACCATGAGGTACATCAGGGGCTATCCCCATGCTCTGCAACAGAGCTTCAGCCTCTCTCCGCTTTTTCTCCAAATCAGAAGAGTCTTCTGGTCCACCAGGTCCACCCCCCTCCCCACCCTTAGAGTCAGATCCCTGTGGGGGAAAGAGGAGACATGGAATGGTAGCGTAGGGTGGATATGTTAAATTGCAGAGTCTGATAAAGTAATAACTACTACTGTATCATAATGTTACTTTGGTACTCTAATGACAATGTTAATTATGATAGCCCCCACAATGCATCATCAATCCAGCTATAAACATCTTCTAAATGTTTATTTTGTTCTCACATCCTTTTTCTTGTTCTTCTGCTCCTCTTTTCTTTTCTTTTCCTCTCTGATTTGGGCCAGGCGTTGTTTCTTCCTCTCTAGCTCTGCTTTCAGCTCACTCTTATCCTGTTTATCTGCCATGCTATAGCAGGGGGTAAGAAAGAGATGTCAATATGACTTGGAACATTTTACATCAGCTAGTGTGTGTGTGTGTGTGTGTGTGTGTGTGTGTGTGTGTGTGTGTGTGTGTGTGTGTGTGTGTGTGTGTGTGTGTGTGTGTGTGTGTGTATATGAGACAGCTGCTGGCAGTATCTCACTGTGACCATGTGAACACAAGGGGACCACTGTTAAGGACAATGCGTTATTTCTCTGTGTGTATGGACTATGAAAAGACAAATATTCTTTATGCAACATGTATGTTTTGCTGGGTCCATTGTAAAATGTGTACAAAATGTTAACAACATATGGGCCAGATCTTAGCAGAGCACGATAGAAAAAAAAACATACGATCAAGTCAGATTAAGGAAATTAGACTAACGTCTTTTTTGTCTTAACATTAATCTGGAAGCACATAAAAATTATTTAAAAAATAACTATGATTTTGATAAATTGAATGATCCGTATTTGTACCTGAGAGTGGTTACATTTCGCAGCCGCATCACTTAGCTTTTCACCAAAATAATATCTGCCCCTTTAATTCAAAGGTTTGTCAGTTTTATGAAGACCAGATTCGGGACGATGGACCTTGTTGAACGACTAGGACAAAGACTGGTCATCATAGACTGGTCATCATAGACTAGTCATCATATAGACTGGTCATCATAGACTGGTCATCATCACTTCCCGTTACAGATAGATGGAGCTCACTCGCCCGAATGACAACGTCATCTAACTCTCATATAGATGCCAAGCAAACCAATGCACTGACCATAGAGATAGATGAAACACGCAATATGAACGCCGCTTCACCGAACAATGGTAATCTGATTATCCCCATGGTAGATTTGACAATAATCTCCTAACTATTCTTGCAAGTCAGGGCGTTAGCTGGCTAGCTAGCGAGCTAACCGCCGATAAGCAGTGACACATTGTAAGCAGCTGAAGTGCCAACAATGCAGAATTATGTTTCACCGTGATCAAATCGCGTATTATTATAGCTTTAACGTACTCAAATATTAAAGTAGATAGCTGGGAATTAAAATGACTCTTACTTGATTTAATGTGTGTCCACTGTGTTTGCGGTTCGTTACATCAGCTAACCCTGGCTACAGTACTGTACTGGACGGGTGATGGAACTGTCGGACAGCTCCCAAAACAATGACGAGGGGATGATGTCATACCAGTAAGGGATACATTCAAGGTCAGTTTAGTGTTTTTCTTTGACCGAATTTGTAATTACTAATGTGATTCTAGATCTGTGAAAATTTTAGGAATCAAGACAGATTTAGAGACATAGACTGATGAAGGACAAGATGTATTTAACGGGCATTTGAATTGCCTTAATCCAACAAACGTCTACCGCTAGGTGGCGCCAATGATTAATCAAAGATAGCATAGGTCGCTCTGGTGAAAGAGTTACGGAGTTGCTGCCTGTAAATGTTGCCTCTTATCAAAATATTGGAGTAAGATAATGATTCAATACAGTGCCGTCCATATGCATTGGGACAGTTAAGTCAAAATTGCTCATATTTTATACACTCAAGACATGTAAAAAATACAATTAAAGCATCTATATGAGACAAAAGTACAGAATTTAATCTTTAATTTTTGTAAATATACACACAGATGTTTTACCAACTGGGAATAACATTATCGTGAGAATTCCATGCCTCATTTTTTATGGTCATAAGTATTGGGACATTTGGTTCAAAGATGTTTCTTATTGATCAGGTGTTTCCTGTTGTATTGACTGGTTAAAAAAGTAGAGATGAATGTGTAGTCTCTGTTCTATCCTTTGGTCTCGCCTTTGGAGTCTGCGTTTGGTATCTGTTAAAAAGGCCATCCAGTCTATACTGACCCACTGAAAACTTTTCTCCATTTCCCGCAGTATTGGGTAGTTGCCGTATAGCACTATAGCATTATCACTTCATTACCATACCGCGGGAAGCCCAAACTCACTCTCGTCCTGTCTGATTCTGAAGATATTGATGTTGGGCAAAGTTATTTCGGAACAGAAAGCATCAGATCAGTGGGTGTGTTATTGCTACATGTCAAATGTAGAGCGTGCGTCAACTGAATCACAACCTATTTGGAAAGTTAGCATCTACCCCATCCATGTGCTATAACCAACAGTGTGTGTTCTCAATGTGTGATGGTGAAAAAGGATAATAAACATTCAACCTTTATCCATCCGCCTTGTTCTTACCGGACACCCTGTAGAGGATCTGACAACATCCGAATTAGCTTAAGTTTAGTGGGTGAGGGCATTAGCCAACCACGCAGCGGGTGAGGGCATAGCCTGCCGACCGCTCAGACGCCTCTAGATTGCCGTTTTTACATGCTCCATCAAGATGGATATCTGACCAGCTACAGGCAGAATGGCTTCGCCAACGAGATATAACCCTCCTCAGGAGCCCAGGAGGCAATGCACTCTCCCTGCATACCTTTCTGATTATGTCCTTTAAAACTCGAGCGGCAAGAGACGGAAGTCAGTACCACACACACTAAGCCACCACACAGAAGAAAATCGTAGGTACATTGTTGACCGCTGGTAAAGACAGCCAGACAGCCCTTCAAGGTTACGCATGTCACTGAATGAAAACGTTCAGTGGGACTCCGAGAGAGACAGACTTGTGAGGGAGAATGTCGAGCTAGAAGAACTGATGGCTGCTATGAAGGTCCTAAGGCTGCAGAACGCAGAAAGAGAGAACATAGGGTCAATGATCAGGAACCGCAGGACGCCTTTGATAGGGAAAACCTTCGCAGGCAGACTCAAGTGGTAGGTCAACTCCTTGACCATCAACACTCTCCCCCCCTAGTGCGGTGTTGGATTAGGGCATCAAAAGAGGAATGAGGAGCGGATTGGGTGTTTGCCTATCTTGTCCATTGAACAACAGAGAGCTACAGAAAAAGATAACGGTTGTGAGCACTGTGTTAGTCCCACAGAGGTGCAAATCACCAAAGAACAGAAAAGATTATGGAGAGGAATGCGTGCTGGCGCTGTGGACAAGCTCACCGTGCAGCTGAGTGCAATCTTCAACTCCGATGTAAGACCTGCTGCACTCAACGACACCTTCTCGTTCTCCGCGAGGTCAAAGAACGAGCCCATGGTTTATAGAAAGCGGAAAGCGCTGCGGCAGTACCCACGTCCCCAACCGCCTGTCTGCTGAACACTGCCAGTGAGGTTCTGTTCATAGATCGCCTGCAGGAAACAGAAAAGTACTTCTAAAACTCAGCAAGGTCCGGTCAGTCGCCCAGCAACTGGAACTCACCGGTCAGCCAGAAACCCTGACCCTTCGAACAGTGAGACAAGAGCTTCACGTCCTCCAGGGGTAATCTGTGTCTTTTACACTCTCCCCTATATTTCAGCCGCGAAAGGAGTTCCGTATCCAACTCTAGATACCACAAGGGAAAGAGGACCATTCAGAAGTTGACCATTGGCTTATGTTGGCACTGCCAAACCGATACCCTGTCCTGTAGGTTTCGTCAGATAGACTACCCATCTGTGACCAGTACGACCCCCTTGGGTACATCGTGCCATACAAGACTAGGGCCGAAATGCTGGTTCAGCGTTTATGGGACAAGAAGAGCGACTGGGATGACACCCAGCCAGTCCAAAAATAGACCTTCCCACCTCCTTTAGTGACATACAGGTGTTTTGCGATGTATCGGAGCGTGCGTATGGCTCAGTGGCCTACCTCAGGATGGAGGACCAACTGGGCAATGTGGAGATGGCCTTCCTCACTGCGAGGTCAAGAGTAGCCCCAAAGACCAGCAATCAATCCCTCGCCTGGAGTTGTGCACTGCCCTGACTGGAGCACAGTTAAGCAAGGTCCTCCAGACTGAGCTGACTTATCCCATACGCCTTGTCACCCTGGACGGACTCTACAACCGTGCTCACCTGGCTCCAATCCGATTCCTGCCAACTGTCAAAAATTGCGTGGGTCTCTATTCCACCCGGCATGGACTGTTTCGGCACCTACATGGTTAAGATTGGACAGAGAAGAGATGAGGAATTATATTCAAATGCATGACCACCCGGGCAGTCCAGCTGGACCTACTTACTTGTATTGACACCGACTCGTTCCTGATGGCATTGAGGCGGTTTGTGGCTCAGAGCTTCAAAGGAGGCGAAAGGGAGCTGAGGGAGGCATTTGGGACCCTTCACCCAGATCTGCAAGACCAGCTTGCCAGTCAGCAAATACATTTCCTTTGAACCCTCCGAGTGCCACACACTTTGGGTGTTGTTGGGAAAGAGAAATCTGATCACTCAAACATGGTCTTCAAGCAACACAATTTGTGAACAAAGAGGTCCTAAGAACCGTCCCCATATAGATTGAAGGGATCCTCAACTCCAAGCCCCTGGGATATTCTTTCTCTGATATTGCAGACACGAACACCCCAAACCTGACAAAGATAAATGTTGTATAGGGCATTGGTAACAAACCGTATATATGGTGGTAAACCACATCCAATTTTTTCAGGAGAGAGTTTGAGGCAGTTCTATAAATGACATCACCAAAAGCAAACATTGGAATAATAGTCACCTTCACCAAGGCAAGTTTGGCAGCACGAGCGAAGGAATAGAAAATTGATTCTGGACAACATTTTTGATAGTTTGTTCATGTGGGGCTGGGAGGAGAGAGAGCTGTCTAACAAGATACCTAGGTATTTGTATGTATCCACTCATTCTAATTCAGACCCATCTCTCCTGGAGATTCTAAAGCACTGTATCTAACGAAGGGCCTGATATATACAGAATGGTGTCATCTGCATAGAGATGGATCTGAGAATCCCCAACAGAACGCCCTGATAAGAACACAATGGTTAACAGAACAAAATGCCTTGGACAGATCAATGTAAAAACGGCTGCACATTAGTGCTTTTTATCAATTATGTCATACCAGCACGGAAACCAGATTGCATAGCGGAAAGGATACAATGGAATTTGAGATGGGTGACAATCTGTTTGTTGAACGTTTTTTCAAAAACTTTGTAAAAAAGGGTATGATGGATATTTTTGTTTTTTAATTTAACTTTTATTTAACCAGGGAGACACATTGTGACCCAGGTCTCATTTGCAAGTGTGCCCTGGGAACATCAATTCACGAATACAACAACAATTAAAGACATATACATACAATTAACAGACACACGGACATTAATTGTCAGTCAGTTAAAACAAACACAATTTTCTCTATAAAAATCTAACGTAATTTTCTTAACCTTACCCATTGACACAAAGGCACTTAAATGAAGCTCTGACTGGATACTGTTCCACAGGTGAGGTGCTGTGAAAGAGAAGACAGAACTGCCCAAATCAGTAGTTACAAAGGGAGTCTGTAATACTATCCAACTCTGCTAGTATTGGAACCAGACGATCTGTGGTAACAGACACATATATAAAATATGCTGGAGCTTCGTAAACAAAATTCGAATAATGGAGTGACCTACGCCATTATTCAAGGTCCAGACAACTTTCTGGTATAAAATGCAGTGATGTGTATTGTAACTATCCGAAGTATATGATGGATATTTGTCTGTAGCAGTTGGGGACGAGAGTGTCTCCCCCTTTTGAATAGGGGAATGACTGCGGTGGATTTCCAATCTCTCTGAATTTCAGATGATGAGACAGATAGGTTAAACAGACTGGTAATGGGGGTACCAATAATATTCACAGATGATTTTCAAAAAGAGCCAAGATCAGCATGTTCAGGATCAGCGAATTGCTTATTAAAAATCTTTAGAATCATAGACTTGTTGGTAGTGACAGTATTACCTAATTTCATGGCTGTAGGAAGCTCAGAGGTAACTATCTCGTTTTCCAAATACCTATATGTTTGTATACACTACCGTTCAAAAGTTTGAGGCCACTTAAGTATGTCCTTGTTTTAAAAAAGATAAGTAAATACCAGTATTTGTCATTTAAAATATTGTGTATAAATATTAATCAGTCATGTACGTGTTTCAATGGTACGTTGAGTTTGCTAAACATAATAAAATATGTATAATTTAAAGGCTAACAGATGTGGGTTCAGTTTTAGGCTCAAAATGGACAGAAACAAAGAACTTGTCAGTCAATTCTTGTTCTGAGAAATAAAGACTATTTAAAGAGAAAATGCCATGGAACTGAAGATCTTGCACAACAATGTTTAATAATCCCTTCACAGTACAGCACAAACCAAAATAGAAAGAGGAGTAGGAGGCCCCTGTGCACTACTGAGGAAGAGGACAAATACATTAGTGTGTAGTTTAAGAAACAGGTACCTCACAAGACACCAAACTCCATGTCGACAGCAAAGAGACGACTCCAGGATGGCTTTCTAGAGCAGAGTTGCAAAGAAAAAAGCTAATCTCAGACTGGCCAATAAAAAAAAATGGGCAAAACAACAAAGACACTGGTTAAAGGAAGTTCAAAAAACATATCTAAATGTGGTGTTCGAAGTGCCCATCAAGCCAATTCAACGTGTGGGATGTGATTCAGGAAGCGTAGGGTGAAATCTCTTTATTACCTCAGCACATTGCCAACTAGAATGCTAAAGGTCTGCAAGACTTTTTTAAGATTAATTTTGCTAGATGTTTTTATTTATACTTATATATACTTATTTCAAGTATGTTTTTATTTCTAAATGACCCCAAACCTTTAAATGGTAGTGTAGTTCAACCAAATGATTGAATGTATAATTATAGATTAATGGATTTACACATAGGGCTTTCTACAATGCTACATATTCTAGAAATTATAGGTGGGTAGTGAGTTGGAGTGAGCGGTAATGGTTGAAACGTTGTTTAAAAGCATTGTGCTTTGATTCTCTCAGACATGGTTAAGAAAAACTGATGACCCCAGACACCCTGCAGCTACTTTTCAAAATGGCTGCCACTTTATCTGTTCCTTTCTTAAAGACCAGAACATTTGATGCTCAATGAGTGCTGTAGGTCTCATCACATATTTCTCTCCCTCCCTATATTGAATACATCGATGTAAATAGGTAATGGCTTATTCGGGTTTGACCACAGATTGCTGTATTTGTACTGTACTGTCCTTTTAGGCTCTGTGTGTAAATGGGAATATTGTGTGTCTGCTTCTCATCGCTCTACTTATTCAATCTTCCCCTGTTACCATGGAAACTCATCTCTGTCATGACTTAAAAAATCAGGTTACCATGAGTGAGGTTGGGTTTAGTTTATTGTCAAGGTGTACAACACCAGTAGCTACCAACTGAATTACAGTATAGGCTTTGAGCACACCGAAATAAACAAACAATTATATCAACAAATTAATTAAATGTATCTTCTGAAGACATCAGCAATTGATGTGACAAAGTGCTTATACCTAGTCTATAACCTAAAAGAGCTAAGAATAAAGATGTTTGTTCCTCTAGAATAATTCTAATTGATTATTGAGTGTTTAGGGGTCAAGTGAAAAGGGAACAATCGGAGTTATTTAGCCTGATAGTCATAAGTGTTGGTCCTAGAGATCTCCCTGAAGTGAATTGGGGCAGCATTCACAATGGTTGGCAGAGAATCTAGTGGAGAGAAGGCAGAACCAGTATAGGTGGTTCATCAATCAAGCTTTGTTGTTAACCTTCACAATCATGGATCAGACTATACTCAAAATGACATATGAAATTAATTACGCTTTAGTAGAAACATTTTTGTGGAAATTTAGAACAGGTCTGTCTTTTACATGGATTGACAGATGAATTCATATAAATTGAGCTCTTTATAGGAAGGCCTGCAGTGACAGTTCGCCAGACTCCACACTGTGCACCCGTGGTCCTCTGCTCCACAACTCATGTGACTGCCTCCCTGGATAACAGTTTTAGCTATACAAAAGGTACCAATTGTACAGCCCCAATGGACCTTGTAAAGATAGATAGAAGCGTTTGGTACTTTCTTACCTCCATTACACATGGGGTTTGTTTAATAAATGTAGACCCAAAATAAAGTGGCTTGGTTCTTGTGAACACAGCATAAGTGTAGGTAATTGTGTGACATAAAGACAGGGGGATTGCTGAACAGAGCCAGAAGTACATCTCAGGAGCCTTGGTTGAGACTGGGTCTAACAGCTCCTAAATTTGAGCAGTGATGTGGTCTGCAAAGCAACTGGTGTGGTCTGAAATTATGCGATACGTATATGTGTGTTTTCCTCACTTGGAGGAAATACAACCAGGTGGCATACTTAAATGATATGTTTATCTTCTACCCACCACAAGCCTACTGTACTTTCACACACTAACTAAGCACCAGAATAAGTCAGGTGCGTTTGTGTGTGTGGTTGATTATAACTCATCTCTATGATAACTATGTACTGTCAGAATCTGAGAGGCCAGTCTTTTACAGAGACAGAGCTTGTCAGTGGAGTCCATCTTGCTTTTCAATCACGACAATTGACCTTCCTCGACCTGCTCGAGTCCATTAGAGTATAAGGATTAAGTAATTCACTTAACAGGAACATGTTTAGGGATAATGATTTATGGTAGAGAATGGGATGGAGTGTAATGATGTACGAGTCGTACGAATTACCTTTTCAGATGGTTTATTTACATTAATATTGCTTCACACCATGACAGCAATATGCCCTCTCACATTAGACCAGCGCTGTTCCAAAGCAGAAAAGGGCAGTTCCATGGTCTCAACCGCTTTAATACCCCAACTTTAGACCAGTCAGAAACATCGACACATCCCCCAGTTCACCCCCAATGACCAATCGATATATTCCTAGTCATTCTTATCAGTTAACCCCACCCAGGCAGGATCCAATATCACACCCATGTTAATCACACCTAAACCATTTGCTTTGTCCCAGGAACATTGGAATGTATGGGGGAGGGGTGTCACAGGAGATGTCTGTTCCTTCTCTCCTAAGTTTATCAAAATACCATGTGTGTTTATAACTAATTATACTAAAATGATATGAAGTTTAACAGATATATACCCAAATGTAAACAAATACTGTAACAACCGAATTATGTAAGCAAACTACTTTTCTAAACATGTATATGAACTGAAAATCCACCACAGTTTGTGTACAGGTGCTGGTCATATAATTAGAATATCGTCAAAAAGTTGATTTATTTCAGTAATTCCAGTTAAAAAGTGAAACTTGGATATTATATTCATTCATTACACACAGACTGATATATTTCAGATGTTTATTTCATTTAATTGTGATGATTAAAACTGACAACTAATGAAATTCTTGAAAAATTACTTACAAAAAAGGAGTTTTAGAAATGTTGGCCAACTGAAAAGTATGAACATAAAAAGTATGAGCATGTACAGCACTCAATACTTAGTTGGGGCTCCTTTAGCCTGAATTACTGAAGAAATGCGGCGTGGCATGGAGTCGATCAGTCTGTGGCACTGCTCAGGTGTTATGAGAGCCCAGGTTGCTCTGATAGTGGCCTTCAGCTCTTCTGCATTGTTGGGTCTGGCTTATCGCATCTTCCTCTTCACAATACCCCATAGATTTTCTATAGGGTTAAAGTCAGGCGAGTTTGCTGGCCAATTAAGAACAGGGATACCATGGTCCTTAAACCAGGTACTGGTAGCTTTGGCACTGTTTTGAGTGTGTGCAGGTGCCAAGTCCTGCATAAAGTTGGTCAGCAGCAGGAAGCATGAAGTGCTCTAAAACTTCCCGGTAGATGGCTGCGTTGACCTTGGACCTCAGAAAACACAGTGAACCAACACCAGCAGATGACATGGCACCCCAAACCATCACTGACTGTGCAAACTTTACACTGGACTTCAAGCAACGTGTATTCTGTGCCTCTCCTCTCATTCTCCAGACTCTGGGACCTTGATTTCCAGAGGAAATGCTAAATTTACTTTCATCAGAGAACATAACTTTGGACCACTCAGCAGCAGTCCAGTCCTTTTTGTCTTTAGCCCAGGCAAGACGCTTCTGACGCTGTGTCTTGTTCAAGAGTAGCTTGACACAAGGAATGCGACAGCTAAAACCCATGTCTTGCATACGTCTGTGCGTGGTGGTTCTTGAAGCCTTGACTCCAGCTGCAGTCCAGTCTTTGTGAATCTCCCGCACATTTTTGAATGGGTTTTGTTTCACAATCCACTCCAGGGTGCGGTTATCCCTATTGCTTGTACACTTTTTTCTACCAAATATTTTCCTTCCCTTCACCTCTATATTAATGTGCTTGGACACAAAGCACTGTGAACAGCCAGCCTCTTTAGCAATTACCTTTTGTGTCTTGCCCTCCTTGTGCAAGGTGTCAATGGTCGTCTTTTGGACAGCTGTCAAGTCGCAGTCTTCCCCATGGTTGTGTAGCCTACAGAACTAGACTGAGAGACCATTTAAAGGCCTTTGCATGTGTTTTGAGTTAATTAGCTGAATACAGTGTGGCATCAGGTGTCTTCAATATTGAACCTTTTCACAATATTCTAATTTCCTGAGATACTGATTTTGGGGTTTTCATTAGTTGTCTGTATTAATCATCAAAATTAAAAGGAATGAACTCTTGAAATATATCAGTCTTGTGTGGAATGAATGTATACATTATACAAGTTTCAGTTTCACTTTTTGAATGGAATTACTGAAATAAATCAACTTTTTGATGATATTCTAATTATATGACCAGCACCTGTATGTATGTGTTTTCAGCAGTGATCACAAAAGCTTCACCACAAAAACAACTCTTTAGTATTTGGTCTAGCTGCAGGCTGATGCATTGCACCAGATTTGTAACAAAGCCTTTTCTCCATCTTTAGATCATATCTTCTCGGATTTTCATGTCTTTTATTTTACATTATTGCTTTAAAGCATCAGCCAAAATAACAATACTCTACTATGGTTTTTAACTCACAGTAGCCTATGCAGTGGTTTCCAAGCATGCAGTCTCTCACCCCCCCCCACACACACACACAGGCGATTAGATTTAATTTTGTAATATACATTCTAAAATGAAGTAGGGAATGTTTATAGGTTTAATTGCATTCTCTATGGATGAAATAATAACCACATATATTTAATTTACATGTGGTTTTCGTTATACATTTTTCTCTGAACGAAGAGGAGAGGTGAACTTGTGTGACTTTCGGCCATTTTTGGGGTGTCGCTTCATTGTTTTCGCATCATCTCATCCCCGGCACCAGCTAGGTGCGCGCCAATCATAGATTTATGTTCAGTAGAACTTCTGTCCACACATGTTTGAGATGTATACTTTTTTCGTAACTGATTACTTTGCACATACCAGTAAATAATACTACATAAAAATATCATTTATTTTAATAAAAACGTTTTGAGGAAATAAACAAACTCGTCAGAAGAAGTCATAACTGTAATGGGGAATTACATTACTTGAGTTGAACATGCTGGTTCTATTCGTTCTATTTCTATGAACTAACCTCGCGATAGCTGTCTCCAGCACTGGAGCCCTGTTCGCGAACTGATGCTGACAGCCGCGCGATCAATGCAAAGGTTACATTTTATCCTAGCATGCTACTTCAAGACGAAAACGCGTTGCAGAGCAAGCTTGACAAAATATGTTTACAAAAATGTGTCAATTAAGATTGAGTGTCTTGGCAATGTAACGGGTGCTGTCGGTGGATGCACATTTGGATATTTGGATTTGCACGGACGCCCGTGTGTCAGTTTGCCTTTTCACCAGTAAAGTGGCTTCATGAGTGTCCAAAGTAACAGTGGAAGTGGTGGTGGAAGTTTGGAGGCGACGCCATCTTGGTCACAGCTATCCTCGTCCCCAACGATTTCTCAACAACACATAACGGCGACCGCCAAGACCAAGGAAGGTAATTTGGAAACGCTCTCAATCGTCCGAGTCTGTTCGATGGGGAATAGGGTCGGTTTCCGGTTTTATCGTCCCAATTCGACGACAATATGAACGGGAGTGGATGCAGCGGATTGATGTCCGAGCCGTGCCAGTAACGTTAGTAGCTTGTGTAGGTAGCTAGCCGACGTTAGCTTACTGTGACAGTAGTTAACGCGTTAGACTAATGTACTGTCATCACTCAACTAGAGGAGCAATAGAGAACACTAGCTAGTTAACGATTATACGTGGAAAGCGATTGAATGAGAAGTGAGGAGGACAGACCTAAATAGACAACCTAGGCGATGTTGTTTATGACGATAGTTACCTGGCTAGTTTAGTTAACCTTATTAACAATGTTGAATGCAGCAGGAGCTAGTTACAGCTGTGGAGGAGTTCTCAGTACCTGCTTTGGCCTTCTGTCTAACCGTTCGCAATGCAGGTCCAGCATCCATTGATTTAGGATACATTGAAAGGCCTCGTTATAATGGTTAAGGAACAACGCATTCCTCGGTCAACATCCCATAAGTTAACGTGCTTGTGTTTTGAAGCTCTGTTGTTGTTGTCATTGTTGGCAACACAACTTGAGAGTGACTCTTTAGATGCAAAACGGAAGTCTGTCTGTGTGATAAATTAGTTACTGTTGTTAACCACTCCAATTGGGATGGAAATAACAAGGTAACCACGCTTTCCTGTTGGCCTGGGGTCAAGAGAAAGCTTGGATGCGGTATTCCGGTGGGCATATTTTACATTGCTTGTCAATGCTCTATGACTGCTGTCTGGTTTCACTTTACTTGAACATGGCATAAAGCCAGGGATGTGATTGAAGACCAGGACTGTATGTCTATGTGCGTTTAGCATTCCATGTTGTGTGTTTTCCAGACTGACATGGGCAAAGTCCAGTCCTGCTTGTCCATTCCTGTATCTAATACTCATTGCCAGGCATTTTTTCACACAGTCAAACATGTAGTTGACACGTGTGGTAGCTTGGTGCTGTCCATTTTTCTAGTTTCATTCTGAACAATTAATTGCACATTTTCACATCAGAAACCTTATTGTTTACATGCCAGTGGACATATGACATGGAAAAGTCAGCTTGTCCAAGTTTTTGAATATGTAATCGGATTGTTTTCAGGAGGTAGAAAGTTGGTTTGGTAAAAGGCACAAAGACAGTCTAGATTGAACGTATTTTCTTATTTATACTACTGTAATGCTAAATACCCCACTACAGAGCTTTTTGTGGCCATGATATGAGCAAGGCCAAGCTAGAGGGTTCAACTCTCAGGACCACTTATACATAGAAAATAAATGGTTGCATCTCATTGGTACAAACATTTACTAAATTAAATCTTTAATTGTACGGCAGTCAAACAATAATTAGCAATTATCAAACATACATGGTAATAGTCATTTGATGCAGATTGCTGTGTCTATATAGCCGTACGCATTACGTAGCCTTGTCTTATGTTTTTGTGTAGGCCCCATGGAGGAGCTCCACAGCCTGGACCCTCGCAGGCAGGAGCTTCTGGAGGCCAGATTCATGGGCGCAGTCAGCGGCAACACCGTAGGAAGCACCGGCAGTGCTAGCGGGGGTGCCAAGGTGAAAGAGACATTTTATAACACTATTATTTCCACATAAATACAGTGCCTTTAGAAATTCTTCAGACACCCTTTATAAATTACACATTTATTATTGACTTAAGAAAAAAAATCCCAATTTATTTAAATAAAACAGGAAATATTTAATGTCTATTTCATTATCCAAGTATTCAGACCATTTATAAAGCTTGATTTTAACATCTTCGCACACCTGGATTATGGCAGTCACTCACATTCTCTCTGGTAGATCTTCTGAAGCTCTGTCAGATTGGATTGGGTCAGTGAACTGTGAAACTGAAAAAGGTTTTACCATATTTTTTTCAGTGAAGAACATTTTTGATATTTGGCTGATCTAGTCAAAGACATTCTCAGATTGTTTTGGAAGACACTAGGGTTGTCTTTGGTGTGTGCTTGGGGTCATTTCCTGCTGAAAGATGAATGTTTGTGAGTCTGAGGTCTTATGTTGTCTGGATACTGTTTTTCTCTAGGGCTTCTCTGTATTTTTGCTTGATCCACGTTTCCCTCAGTCCTGACCAGTCTTCGAGCTGAGAAAAAAACATAGTATGATATTCCACCAGTCACCATAATTCACCCTAGGGATGGTTGTTGATGACATTATGATACCCCCGTTATCACCATTCTTCACCTTAGGGATGATTGGTGATGACAGTATGATACTCCACCCATCACTATGCTTCACCTTAGGGATGATTGGTGATGACAGTATGATACTCCACCCATCACTATGCTTCACCTTAGGGATGATTGGTGATGACAGTATGATACTCCACCCATCACCATGCTTCACCTTAGGGATGATTGGTGATGACAGTATGATACTCCACTCTACACCATGCTTCACCCTAGGGATGATTGGTGATGACTGTATGATACTCCACTCTACACCATGATTCACCCTAGGGATGATTGGTGATGACTGTATGATACTCCACTCTACACCATGCTTCACCCTAGGGATGATTGGTGATGACAGTATGATACTCCACCCATCACTATGCTTCACCTTAGGGATGATTGGTGATGACAGTATGATACTCCACCCATCAACATGCTTCATCCTAGGGATGATTGGTGATGACAGTATGATACTCCACCCATCACTATGCTTCACCTTAGGGATGATTGGTGATGACAGTATGATACTCCACCCATCACCATGCTTCACCTTAGGGATGATTGGTGATGACAGTATGATACTCCACTCTACACCATGCTTCACCCTAGGGATGATTGGTGATGACTGTATGATACTCCACTCTACACCATGCTTCACCCTAGGGATGATTGGTGATGACAGTATGATACTCCTCTCTACACCATGCTTCACCCTAGGGATGATTGGTGATGACTGTATGATACTCCACTCTACACCATGCTTCACCCTAGGGATGATTGGTGATGACTAGGGATGCACCGAAATGAAAATTCTTGGCCAAAACCGAAAACCGAAAAAGAGGAAACCAAGACTGAAAACCGAAAACCGAAACACCGAAAGAAATTATGCCAATTATTAGTACCATTGCATTTATGGATATGAGGCACCAAGGGCGTAGGTTTGGTCTCAGCTTCGGTGGGGACATCTCTCCCCCCTCATCCGGCAAGTGAACTTTTACTGAGAATAATGTGATTATTTTTGCGTTTAGTTGAGACAATAGCCTGTTGCTTTTAGATGGTAATGCTGTTTGTCAGATTCAATATATTGTAGCGACCCTGGTGGTGCCACTACTCCGCCCCTACTAATGGGATATCCCAAATAGGCCACATTACATAAGCAAAATATACACAGGAAACATTTCCACTGTTTATTGTGACTGCTAGATTCTAACATATGGGGTATGTATTAACAGAAAGCACTGGTAACTTTACCGTTGTCTTCAGTCACTCTCCTGTGTACTTATAGCGTGTCAGATAACTCCCCTCCCCTAGGTTTTTTAGCCAATCAAATTACGGCGTTTCTAGTACCGTCCCCCTGGCTCTGCGGTCGGAATTGACCCAAATCGCTTCACAAACCCATAACGGAGTTCGCTAAAATATTAGTGGGGACAATTTAGTCATGTTAAAATGTTGTTGGGGACATGTCCCCAGCGTCCCCCCCTAAACCTACGCCCATGTGAGGCACTTTCTTGCAGGATTTCACTGAACATATCAGACAACGAGGGTGCATGCCCCTCATCTAGTGCAGAGAGACGAGTCTTTTTTTCTTCGCTCTGATCTCCGTGCGCTGCTGCTCCGTGCGCTGCTGCTCCGTGCCCTACTGCTCCGTGCCCTACTGCTCCGTGCGCTGCTGCTCCGTGCGCTGCTGCTCCGTGCGCTGCTGCTCCGTGCGCTGCTGCTCCGTGCGCTGCTGCTCCGTGCGCTGCTGCTCCGTGCGCTGCTGCTCGGTGCCCTACTGCTCGGTGCGCTATTGCTCCGTCTCCACGTGGGTTCTCCGCATCCATTGCCGCCTGGATCATTTCTCGTGCGCGCTGCTTTATTTCTGCATCCAAGTAATGGTCTTTATAACGCGGATCAAGTACAGTCGCGATGAAGTGCAGAGGATCCGAATAGATCACAACATATTTCGGCCGTATTGTTTCGGTGATAAAAGTATTTCGGCCGAAAATGCCCTTTTGGGCCGAAAATTTTTGGTGGCCGAATATTCGGTGCATCCCTAGTGATGACAGTATGATACTCCACTTTACACCATGCTTCACCCTAGGGATGATTGGTGATGACAGTATGATACTCCACTTTACACCATGCTTCACCCTAGGGATGATTGGTGATGACAGTATGATACTCCACTCTACACCATGCTTCACCCTAGGGATGATTGGTGATGACAGTATGATACTCCACTCTACACCATGCTTCACCCTAGGGATGATTGGTGATGACATTATGATACTCCACCCATCACCATAATTCACCTTAGGGATGATTGGTGATGACAGTATGGTACTCCACTCTACACCATGCTTCACCCTAGGGATGGTTGGGTATGAGCTGTACAATTTTTTATTCAGACATATGACACTGCGTTTTTTTAAATGGTACTTAGATCGTTCAACTACATTGTGCTCTCAAATTGAATGGTTATAATTACATTTTTCAACTTGGGGGCAAATGTAACTATTAGAGCATTTTCATCTAGAGTTTTTAGCATGAAAGGTTTTATTTAAAGGTGTAAGCTTTAGGCATGACAGTGAATACTGTATCGATACACTGGGCAATGATTCAATATGTTGGGCTTTCCCCTTATGTTGCTGCAATACGATTCAGTACAGTTCAATATGTTACATAAATACCTTTCCCTGATAGTTTTCATTATTGCACATGGAATACTAACAGAGCCCAGTTTGACATTTGTACACAGGCAGCTCTCTACTCCACACACCTCTCACCTTACAGGATTTAGGAATGACAAGAACAGTATTTATTTCTGATTAAATAATCTTTTAAAGTGGTCTGCTATGCATCCTTTCGTTCAGTACCATCCTCATACGTTTAAAGATTGCACCGTCTGTGACAGATTAGTCTTCTTTACTTGCTAGGTAAAATTATCAATATTTCTCTTAATAATGCAAGAAAAAGCATCGCCTCAATTAAAAACAGCCTTGGAAATGGTTTATCTAATTACATGGAGGGTGCAGACACAATGTACATGAGCTCCTTTATCTATGCCTATTTTCTCTTACGTACATGCTGATGAGTTAATACAGCTGTGTATCAGCTCTCCTGTTACTGAATGACATGAAGGTTTTTGTGATTCCTTGTCAGAATGTAGATAACTACAGACATGTTTAAGTGAAGCTGTTTTTTCCTCCGTGGCATTTAGAGTCACCCCAACTCCGATGTTCACAACGCTGGCCTGTGCCCTGTGCCTGTGTACTGTTATTTAGCAGGTGGCTCTATTCTGTTGAATATTGTACTTGCAAATGGAGACTGGTCTGGGGATGAGATTACAGGAGGAGGGTTAAAATATCCTTAATTTATTTGGCCTTGTGTTGGTGTATTTCAATTGAATTTGCAATTTAACTAATTAATGAAAGTATTTGGCGTGTGGTTTGTTAATTTTGTTTTCTGTTCTCAAATGTTTAAAAATATATAATACTGTCCATGCATATTTACGTTGACACCATTCCCATGATTCTTATCGATGTGTCTGTCTACATAAAACAACTAGTTAACAATACAAAACAAGTCAGTAGCTTTGTATCAATCAAGTTTTTGGTATATTGATATGTTTCAATGTATTTTTACGTTTCTATTTTTAATCATACCAGATGCACTAAGAAAGGATTTTGAAATGTACACTTTCAAAAAGTGTAATATTACACTCTGAAAACGTTGTGTGATGTTTCTATATGCAGGGTCTGACCAATGAGTGCTCCAATCACAGCTATGGCAGTCTGGGCTCCTCCAGTGACAAGGAGTCAGAGGTGAGAGAGAGACACTATGCAGAGGTGCTGTCAGTGAGGGAGGGAGCTGTCCTAGTTTCAGGGATTAGATGTCACACCATATCACAGGTGGCTTTCTCTCTTCTTAAAGAAAAGACGCCATTTTGTTTGTGTGGAGACTGAGCGGCAGGCATTTTGTCTATGTAGCCATTCTAATTTCTGTAACAATGGACAGCTAGGCAAGAGACTGATACTATCTTTGTTGCCCTTGCACGACCCACCTTAATCTCTCTCTTTCCACCCTTTCTCACCTTGTTCTCGCTGTCTTTCCATTCCTGCTCTCCTCTCGCTTCTGTTATCTTTCTCTCTCTAGAACTCTGATATGAAGAGGGGGAGTTCTCCTGCATACTCTGTATGTAGTTTTCCCACCTTTATGTCCCCTTCCCGTCACACCTGCATACACACATTTACACACAATCCAGTGACACAGAAGTGATTTGCTATTTGTTTATTCTCAGACCCCTGAAAAGAAACACTCCGAGTCGTCCAGAGGAAGGAAGAGGAAAGCTGAAACCCAGTCAGAGTGCAGCCAAGGTATGAACGCATACACAACAACATAACATAAATCCACTAATTCTAAACATTGTTGGTACTAGATATGCTCTTTTCAAAGTCGCTGAAAGCTCTCAGTCCTTAGTTGGGCTTTTCCTCTGGATGCAAAGCTTATTCTGAATGTTCCTTGTAATCACTCTGCTGAACACACGGATGCAGTGCCATTATCATATTCTGTTGTGAGGTCTTTGAGCTATGCTGACCTCTATATCAGCAATGCTGTTTACACTATTCTGTGTTATGCATTGCTAACCTGGTATCTGCTTTGTCCTCTCCTCCCCTACAGGGAAGACTTCCACACGGGGGCCCAAGATCAGTGACTACTTTGACGTGAGTGTTGTATTATGTAAAGGTTTAGCCTCTTGTTTATATGGACCTGTTTTCACTATCCATAATGCTAGTGAGTATGGTCTAGCCTTGGGAAATATCTAATGAGACCATATGTTGATTGGTGTATTAACTGAATAAGTACATGGTAGCAATTGACAGTCAGTGTAATTTCCCATACTTAGTCAGTGGGTGATGCCAATTTAGAACAGAATAAAAAAGGAGGCTCGCCCTGGCCTGGTTCACTTTGCTTTTTCTGGGCTATATGAGGTCACATCCTTTTTTCATCCTGCTATTTCCTGTGTGTAGTTCCAGGGGGGAAATGGCTCCAGTCCAGTGAGGGCTCTACCACAGGTGCTCCGCTCCCCACAGAACTCTCACCACGGGGCTCTCTCTACACCCGGCTCCATCGTATGTAGAAAACAACTATAAGTGCTTTTAGAGCTTTGGTATTTTTTCTCACCGTTTATAACATTGTTGCATAATGTATTTCTATAGGTCAGACAGAACAGTTCCTCGCCTACAAGTCTGTGTTTTGGAGAACACCTGATGAACCACAAAGCCTCCTCCAGCAAGTGTGTGCAGGCAAGTCAAACTCTTCAGTCACAAACTTGCACTTTCTCCTATCCTTTCCACCTACAACTCTATCTCCTCAAATGTCACTTTTTTGCTCTTATCTCAAGAAAAACGCAACCCTCTATCACTCCATGTGTTCAGACACCTCATCCTATTATCTCACTTGTTTGTCACTAATTGGTAGTTTTTACTCTCTACTATGGTCAGACGGAGTTGACAGGTCTAAAACTGGCTGCTCTGGAGAGCAACAAGAGTCTGGACCTGGAGAAGAAAGAGGGGCGAATTGATGATCTGCTCAGGGTAGGTTTTCTGCTAGTTTGGGTAAGGTAGCTTAGCTTCTTGCTAGGTTTACTGTCTTTATTTAGGAAGTGATATGTAAGGATTCAATTAGCTAACCCATTGGCTCATTTATCAACTTTATGGGTGTGCTAAGTTAGCTTTCTTTGAATGTTCTGAAAATATTTTTTACCTAACCAGCTATAAAGCCAAAGTGTTAAAATGGCTTTGCAGAACGATAAATTAATTAACAGTTTTGCATTATTCAGTTAGGTACAGCAGGAGTGGTTTGGTATTAAAAAGGTCCTTGGAGAAGGTGTCTGGCAACACCGAGCTGGAAACACAGTGTCGGCTGTAGCTTGTACTGCAGTTCGACTGTTTACGGGAAATCGTTTAAAACAAAAGGCTAAGAATAAAAGGCAAACAGCAGTCCAATGTATACAAGATATTTAATAATGACAACGATCATGTTCCTTGAAATTGGTTGTGGTTCCTTTATTGTGGTATCACGTGTGTACTATGAACTGGTACATTTATTGTGGTATCATGTGTGTACTATGAACTGGTACATTTATTGTGGTATCATGTGTGTACTATGAACTGGTACATTTATTGTGGTATCATGTGTGTACTATGAACTGGTACATTTATTGTGGTATCATGTGTGTACTATGAACTGGTACATTTATTGTGGTATCATGTGTGTACTATGAACTGGTACATTTATTGTGGTATCATGTGTGTACTATGAACTGGTACATTTATTGTGGTATCATGTGTGTACTATGAACTGGTACATTTATTGTGCTTATTTCCTCTAGGCTAACTGTGACTTGAGACGGCAGATAGATGAACAGCAGAAATTATTGGAGAAATACAAGGAAAGGCTGAACAAATGCATCACCATGAGCAAGAAACTGCTCATAGAGAAGGTACAGTGTTTTTGTGATCTCCCATGTTCCTTTGTCCGCTTGAACTTGCATGTGTAATGTGTGTAGCGTGTGTTTTTGTAGAGCACCCAGGAGAAGCAGTCGTGCAGAGAGAAGAGCATGCAGGACCGTCTGAGACTGGGTCACTTTACCACCGTACGACACGGCGCCTCCTATACTGAGCAGTGGACCGACGGATACGCATTCCAGAACCTCGTCAAGTGAGATCACACTTTACCAAACAAAATGTATGGGTCTGTTTTCCAGCGCCCAATTAAACAACAGGCGTTCTTAACGAGTTGTTATAACGTGTTTAGGCAGCAGGAAGGCATCAACCAGCAGAGAGAGGAGATCGAGCGACAGAGGAAACTGCTGGCCAAGAGGAAGCCCCCCTCCTCTCCTGCCCTCTCTCTAGCAACCACCTCTGAACCCAAACAACGCAAGGCCAAGGTTGTCAACGGCAATGATCCCGACCCCTTTCTCAAACCCTCTCTACCACAGATGTGAGTACACACACACACACACACACACACACACACACGTTCAGACTGTTGGGATATTGGCTGTATAACTGATAAATTAATTGTTAGGTTGACCCTGGCTGAGTATCATGAGCAGGAGGAGATTTTCAAACTTCGGCTCGGACACCTAAAAAAGGTCAGTGACATTATCGACACACACATAGATAGTTTTATAAAAATGCAACGATCGGAATAATGATTACAATTTAACTTGACTGACTGATGCAATTGTGTCTGACTGACTGATGCAACTGTGTCTGACTGACTGATGCAATTGTGTCTGACTGACTGATGCAACTGTGTCTGACTGACTGATGCAATTGTGTCTGACTGACTGATGCAATTGTGTCTGACTGACTGATGCAATTGTGTCTGACTGACTGATGCAATTGTGTCTGACTGACTGATGCAACTGTGTCTGACTGACTGATGCAATTGTGTCTGACTGACTGATGCGGTTGTGACTGTGTTCTTTAGGAGGAGGCAGAGATTCAGGCGGAGTTGGAGCGATTAGAGAGAGTGAGGAACCTTCACATCAGAGAGCTGAAGAGGATCAACAATGAGGATAGCTCATCGTAAGTACAGAAGATGCATTTCTATAGGAACCTCTGACTGAGGCGACAACATGCCTTAATGCCCAGTTCATAGATTGTTTTCTAGATTTTGGAGAGATGTTCTTGTTGGTGTAAATACAGTAAACAATTCATGTTTGTTACAGGAAGCAGCTGTTTCAGTCTTTTTTTATCTTACAGGTTTAAAGACCACCCCACTCTCAATGAGAGGTACTTGCTGTTGCATCTGTTGGGCAGAGGAGGCTTCAGTGAAGTCTATAAGGTACACACTAAATACTGCTATGTGCTTTTGAATTATTATTAAGCGAGTCTTTATTCTGCACCTCTGGTCGGTCTGTCTGATGTTTTGTGTGTTTTCAGGCTTTTGACCTGTTTGAGCAGCGCTATGCAGCTGTTAAAATACACCAACTCAACAAAAACTGGAGAGAGGAGAAAAAAGAGAACTATCACAAGTACGTCCTGTCTGCTCAGATGAACCAACGTCAAGACGCATGTGTTCACCTGATATGATCAGAGATCCAGTTCTTACACACTGTTATTTCCTGTTCCAGACATGCCTGTAGAGAGTACCGGATACACAAACAGCTGGACCATCCCAGAATAGTCAAACTCTATGACTACTTTTCCCTCGATACAGACACGTAATCTTCTTTTTAGTACCATGCTGGTTCACTTCTTTTTCGATGGGACAAGAAATGGAGGGAAAGGAAATTTGGACTGTTGAAAAATCTTATAGGTTTTGATTAATGGAGCCCTTTGTCCTCTGTCTTTGTCGTTCCTCCCAGGTTCTGTACCGTTCTTGAGTTCTGTGAGGGGAACGACCTGGACTTCTATCTGAAACAGAATAAACTGATGTCAGAGAAGGAGGCGCGGTCTATCGTCATGCAGATAGTTAATGCCCTGAGATACCTCAATGAGATCAAGCCCCCTATCATACACTATGACCTAAAACCAGGTATACACACATGCACACATGCACACGCACACACTCGCACACATAAGCGCATACATACTCACACACAGACAGAGCTCTCACACTGCCTGTGTTTGTGTAGGTAACATCTTGCTGGTGGATGGGACTGCATGTGGAGAGATAAAGATCACAGATTTCGGATTGTCTAAGATTATGGATGATGACAACTATGGAGTGGACGGCATGGACCTTACCTCACAAGGAGCTGGCACATACTGGTGACACATGCAGCCAGACACACACAGACACAGATATTATGTTTGGGTATACTGCTTGTATTCATGTGTCATGTCTTTTATTATTTCTCGTCAGGTACCTTCCCCCAGAGTGTTTTGTGGTGGGGAAGGAGCCACCTAAGATCTCAAACAAGGTGGACGTCTGGTCGGTTGGGGTCATTTTTTTCCAGTGCCTGTATGGGCGGAAGGTAAGCACAGTTCATGCACATCATGCACTTACTTGTCTTAGGTTTAAAACATCTGACCAGACTGAATATATATTGTAATTTGTGTGTGTTTGTGCAGCCATTTGGCCACAACCAGTCTCAGCAGGACATCCTTCAGGAAAACACCATCCTCAAAGCCACCGAAGTCCAATTCCCTGCCAAGCCCCAGGCCAGCACAGAAGCCAAGGTGAGACACACATAGTCAGACTAGTGTTCCAATGGCACATTTGTCTTTCAGTTGTACAGTGGTCAGGGCTTTAGTTAGTTAGGTTTTTTTAGTTGTGACTGACTGTCCACAATTTGATTCAATGGATCAGAAATTCAGAGTTTACAAACAGGTGGCAGTGATTGCCTATTTATAAGATTTTTCTGTTCAGTACACTGTTTGCATCCTTATCGATGCTTATCAATAAATTGATTCTTAGAACTAAAACTGAAATGTAATATAAAGTGTTCCTATTGTATTGCCCATTGGATCGTTAGAAGAGGCTACTTTGCAGTTCACAAATCAATTAGTTTAATGCTGGTTTCACTTACTGATTCACTTTTTGGTCTTTTTTTAATCACCAAGTACATTGGTGCTAGAGGTCAATCTGGGAACGGCCTTGACTCTCCAAAGCAGAGAAGTAGATGAGTGATCCACATTAAACTTATCCTAAATTGCACTTAAAATCAAGATGATTTGGTTACATGGACGCAGCCTCCTAAAATAGCTGTGAACTATTTTTAAATGTCGGAAAGTTGTCAACTATGTTCTTGAAGTCATATTTTCACTTCTTAAATCAACAATTATGCCACCAAGATTCATAAAATCTGGCTGTGTGAAAAGTTGGTTTTAGGCTTTTTACTTCCCTTTTAGATTACCACAAACCACTTATATGTACAATCAGGCTCTGTTGACTAGGGCTGAATGATTAATTGCATTGACGATAATATCGTGATATGATAAAACGCTATTTTTTAATCTATTTTTTTTACAATTGCCTCAGTCTTGATAGATCCTGACACTAGGGAAATGTTAGTGTCAAAGTATTACACATTTTACACATTATTGTTGAGTACTTGGTTGCATCTATCTTTCACTTGTAATGATTATCTATAGTTTCTGACACGTACAGCACCAGTAACTGGCCCATAAACCTGTCTTAGTTGTGTCAAAAATAGCTGACTTCAGACTGAGTAGGCAGCGATATTCATGGTCTGGTAATACGAGGCTTATAGTAGCAGATGGCTGATATTAAAGCCTTATTGTATATATGAGTGTATACATTGATTGATCCAATGCTGATTTTGTACGTTTGCCCACTGACGTCTATACTTTTAATGTTAGGTTAATGTTATTTGAACAGTGAGACAGAATAACAAAAAAATCCAGAATAATGAATTTCAAATAAGTTGTATAATAAGTGTACATTATGCCAACACAATTATGAACCTAACACTCTACTACGGGGTGTACATTATGCCAAACACAATTATGCACCTAACACTCTACTACGGGGTGTACATTATGCCAAACACAATTATGTACCTAACACTCTCTACTACGGGGTGTACATTATGCCAACACAATTATGAACCTAACACTCTACTACGGGGTGTACATTATGCCAAACACAATTATGCACCTAACACTCTACTACGGGGTGTACATTATGCCAACACAATTATGCACCTAACACTCTACTACGGGGTGTACATTATGCCAACACAATTATGCACCTAACACTCTACTACGGGGTGTACATTATGCCAAACACAATTATGTACCTAACACTTTCTACTATGGGGTGTACATTATGCCAACACAATTATGCACCTAACACTTTCTACTACGGGGTGTACATTATGCCAACACAATTATGAACCTAACACTTTCTACTATGGTGTGTACATTATGCCAACACAATTATGAACCTAACACTTTTTACTATGGGGTGTACATTATGCCAAACACAGTTATGAACCTAACACTTTCTACTATGGGGTGTGCATTATGCAAAACACAATTATGTACCTAACACTTTCTACTATGGTGTGTACATTATGCCAACACAATTATGGACCTAACACTTTCTACTACTGGGTGTACATTATGCCAACACAATTATGGACCTAACACTTTCTACTACGGGGTGTACATTATGCCAAACACTATTATGAACCTAACACTTTCTACTATGGGGTGTACATTATGCCAAACACAGTTATGAACCTAACACTTTCTACTATGGGGTGTGCATTATGCAAAACACAATTATGTACCTAACACTTTCTACTATGGGGTGTACATTATGCAAAACACAATTATGTACCTAACACTTTCTACTATGGTGTGTACATTATGCCAACACAATTATGGACCTAACACTTTCTACTACGGGGTGTACATTATGCCAACACAATTATGGACCTGCCAAACACTTTGAACCTACTACTATGGGGTGTACATTATGCCAAACACAGTTATGCAAAACACAATTAACCTAACACTTTCTACTATGGGGTGTACATTATGCCAACACAATTATGAACCTAACACTTTCTACTATGGGGTGTACATTATGCCAACACAATTATGAACCTAACACTTTCTACTACGGGGTGTACATTATGCCAACACAATTATGGACCTAACACTTTCTACTACGGGGTGTACATTATGCCAAACACTATTATGAACCTAACACTTTCTACTATGGGGTGTACATTATGCCAACACAATTATGAACCTAACACTTTCTACTATGGGGTGTACTTTTTGCTAGGGATGCACCGAATATTCGGCCACCGAAAATTTTCGGCCGAAAATGGCCCAAAAGGGCATTTTCGGTTTTCGGCCGAAATACTTTTATCACCGAAACAATACGGCCGAAATGTGTTGTGATCTATTCGGATCCTCTGCACTTCATCACGACTGTACTTGATCCGCGTTATAAAGACCATTACTTGGATGCAGAAATAAAGCAGCGCGCATGAGATATGATCCAGGCGGCGATGGATGCGGAGAACCCGCGTGGAGACGGAGCAATAGCGCACCGAGCAGTAGGGCACGGAGCAGCAGCGCACGGAGCAGCAGCGCACGGAGATCAGAGCGCAGAAAAAAAGACTCGTCTCTCTGCACTAGATGAGGGGCATGCACCCTCGTTGTCTGATATGTTCAGTGAAATCCTGCAAGAAAGTGCCTCACATGGGTGTAGGTTTAGGGGGGGACGCTGGAGACATGTCCCCAACAACATTTTAACATGACTAAATTGTCCCCACCAATATTTTAGCGAACTCCGTTATGAGTTTGTGAAGCGATTTGGGTCAATTCCGACCGCAGCGCCAGGAGGCCGGTACTAGAAACGCTGTAATTTGATTGGCTAAAAAACCTAGGGGAGGGGAGTTATCTGACACGCTATAAGTACACAGGAGAGTGACTGAAGACAACGGTAAAGTTACCAGTGCTTTCTGTTAATACATACCCCATATGTTAGAATCTTGCAGTCACAATAAACAGTGGAAATGTTTCCTGTGTATATTTTGCTTATGTAATGTGGCCTATTTGGGATATCCCATTAGTAGGGGCGGAGTAGTGGCACCACCAGGGTCGCTACAATATATTGAATCTGACAAACAGCATTACCATCTAAAAGTTGAACGCCAGTTACTACATAATGATTTTTGTCTGCACATGGATATGCTAGTTTAACTTTAGAGTAGTATAAAAGCAACAGGCTATTCTCTCAACTAAACGCAAAAATAATCACATTATTCTCAGTAAAAGTTCACTTGCCGGAGGGGGGGATGTCCCCACCGAAGCTGAGACCAAACCTACGCCCTTGGTGCCTCATATCCATAAATGCAATGGTACTAATAATTGGCATAATTTATTTCGGTGTTTCGGTTTTCGGTCTTGGTTTCCTCTTTTTCGGTTTTCGGTTTCGGCCAAGAATTTTCATTTCGGTGCATCCCTACTTTTTGCTAACACAATTCTGTGCCAAACAGTTGCTTAACATGTCAGATTTGTTTTAATAAATTAATATTTGTGTAATTAAATTTAATGATGTTTCATGATCCAAGATGTATTTACTATAAACAGGCTAAATTGTCAGTGAATGGTCTGTAGATTTTCCTTGCAGAGACTAACTTTTCTGATTTAATTCTCTATTGAATGGGCGTATTGTTATGAACTTAACACTGTACATTCTATAGATAAGTTAACATACCTTTCTCCTCTCGGTCAGGCATTCATCCGGCGTTGTTTGGCTTACCGTAAGGAGGATCGTTTTGATGTTCACCAGCTGGGCACTGACACATACCTTCTCCCTCACATGAGACGCTCCAACTCCTCCGGCTCCCTTCAGCCCGCCTCCACTTCAATCTCCTCTTACTGACTGGCTGACGGACATGACTGACAGGCCCAACGGCCAATGCTGGTGCAGAATTCATCCTAATTTGGGAAATTAAGTGGCTTTGGGTATTCTGAGTCCCCTGGCTGCTGTGAAAGGATCAGGGACGTAATTTGTTTTGCTGAATATTTGGAAATGGACCGGATGGCAAAGGAAAAGAGACAGACAGAGAGCGAGTGAGGCGTCGATACTGCACATGTCCAAGTAGTTTTGCAGAAACGTTGCACTGTGTTGTGATCTTGAACACATTTGGTTTTGAGAGTGGGAGATTGTGCATGTCATTGGACAGGCTGTGTCTGTTGCCATGGGGACTTGATAAAGGAGGGCTATGCCACACCCCTTGCTTGTGCTGGACTGGGCTCTTACTGGTAAAGAAGGAAACCGTAAACAAAATAAGTAACCAATGGTGCTTTGTTGTTTATTGGAAATCCCATCCAGCAACACCAAACAGCTTCTCTGCAAGGGACGGAAGCCCATTCCCAAATAGACCACTAGACTGTACAATAGATAGCACCTCATGTAGCTTTGAAGCGATTACATTACATACGTTTTACCAAATATGTTCACCGTGTCTTCTTTTGGAACGGCTAAGTAGAATGTTGTCTGTATTATCTACACATGTGCAGTGCATTCAGTTTTACACAAGTACGTTGGTGCTAGAGGTCAATCTGGGAACGGCCTTGACTCTCCAAAGCAGAGAAGTAGACCAGTGATCCACATTCAACTTATCCTAAATTGCACTTAAAATCAAGATGATTTGGTTACATGGACACAGCCTCCTAAAATAGCTGTGAACTATGCTTAAGTGTCAGAAAGTTGTCATCTATGTTCTTGAAGTCACATTTTCACTTCTTGAATCAACAATTATGCCACCTAGATCAATAAAATCTGGCTGTGTAAAAGAAGTTGGTTTTAGGCTTTTCAGATCCTCCTTGGATCCAATATATGTGATGAAGAGGTCAATGGAACTCCATCAAAACAATGGAGATGCTGTGGAAACACGTGGGGGGAAAAAAGTTTGTATGTGTATTTTGCGTTGTGTAATATATCAATGATATATTGTATGAATGTGAACCCAGTATGTTCAGGTCATCTCACAAATCCACTGCATTACCGGTAAAAACAACTGCTTATTGCTAACAATTTCTAAATGTTAGGTATGCTACTTGTTAGTATAGGATATTGCATTTAGCATTCATTTCTTAACCTGAAAAGGGAATAAATGTTATGCAACCAAAAACAACCAAATGTATCTAAATTGGACTTGAGTCTGTTACAATAAATCATGATGGATTCGATGGATGTTGGCATGTTTTTATCTGAATATTTAACTGGGCTTTTCCCCCCACGTTTGGGTTCCATCAACCTCTATCGCATCTATCCCTCTACAAGGTGCTGGGTGCTAGACTTATTCAGGCAATGAAGTCTGTCAGAACACAATGTAATCATATGAGAAACAACTGTATCATAAAGTTTACGGTTTCAATACAGGAGTCATTTGGAGAAAGTCAATGTACATTTATTGTGTAGACGTGATATATCTGCTATCAACGAGTGTACGGAGGGTCATCACACTCAGGATTTACTGAAATCTCACCAGTGCTCTGTTTGCACCTGTTGTTTTCTCTGTTAAATGGAAGAAAATGCTTAGAAACCCTATTTTGTTATGCGAACTTACCATACTTTTCATGTTGTTTTGAATAGATTGTTCCATTTGGATTTAACCACTGTTTTCCCTTAATGTTCTTTAAAGGGAAATAACCGGTGCAAACCTTGAGCACATGCAATGGTTGAGTGAGTCCAACTGCTTGGTTTCTCATGATCTCTTGATGTTCATTTGTGCTCTGATGAAGGCATTTTTATTTTGCTGCTACATAGATGTTGCTTTTAGTTAGTTGAAATCTGTATGATCTGCCTCAGGTACAGACAGTGCAGACCTGTGGGAAGGGGAACATTCTTTAGCCTTCTGAAGTGTATTCTTTACTTTTTAGGGGCCAGATGTGTTCACTCTTTGTGGTGAAAATAATATTGCTTCTGTATGCCAGGAGACCCAATTACTTCAAACTGTTTTACCACAGCAATGTTTATTAGTTGTATGGAAACCATGTGTTATATATATATATATATAAAAAGTTATATAAAGCTGTTCACATGAAGGAAAGGCCCAGTTTGATGAGGCTCTGTTCAGTAACACTTTACAGTCATTAGGCCTGCATAACACCATAGTAACAGCTGTCATGGGGAGATCTTACAAATGGCGCATGGCACTGTAAAGGTTGTGTGATAAAGTAACTGTCCAGTCAAAATTACACTTAGCTGTATATTCTGTTAACTCATACCTGCATAATGTTTACTCATTTTACAAGCACATTATCAACATAATATTATTTTCCTGAGATAGATGTCTAGGCCAACCGATGGCATCTATATTCACATTTTTATTTCTACTGATATTCAGTTGTTGGTGTATTCTGACACCAACTCAACACAGATAAGCAGCCTTATGATATACACAAGAGTTCAACTCAATCTTTATTGCTGAAGTGTTACAGTTTGTGCGTTAAAATTCAAAATTAATTTACCATAAAACTGACATGCAGTGTTTACAATGAATGCATTCCGAATTAACGCAGGGACATATTTCAATCGACATAATCCTGAAATTACAGAATCTGGATGGAATTGGAAAATGTAATATCAGTAAGATCTGGACAGTTACTTTAAGTAAAGTGTTACCTAGATTAGACGACAAAACGTATCTTTCAGAATGGGCTTAGTATGAACGTCAGGCAGATGGACAGACCGTAACCGATGAGCCACAGCAGATCTCAACACTGTAAACTGGTTTCACTGTCTGATACATACAGCACAGATACATGTCAGATCAGAGAATGGATCGTAGGCAATGTCAGGTCTTGCCATTCATATGCAATAAAGATTGCCTTACAAGTCCAACCAAAGCTGCTACCTTTTGTTTGTGCGCATAATATCTCACATTTTCATGTGTAATTAGGACCAAAGTTGTGAGACAAGTTCTATGTCAGTCTGTTTATTTCAGAGGTGTTACCAGTTATATGTCAGTCTGTTTATTTCAGAGGTGTTACCAGTTATATGTCAGTCTGTTTATTTCAGAGGTGTTACCAGTTATATGTCAGTCTGTTTATTTCAGAGGTGTTACCAGTTATATGTCAGTCTGCTAATTCCAGAGGTGTTACCAGTTCTATGTCAATCTGCTAATTCCAGATGTGTAACCAGTTCTATGTCAGTGTGTTCATTCCAGAGGTGTTACCAGTTCTATGTCAGTGTGTTCATTTCAGAGGTGTTACCAGTTCTATGTCAGTCTGCTAATTCCAGAGGTGTAACCAGTTCTATGTCAGTGTGTTCATTCCAGAGGTGTTACCAGTTCTAAGTCAGTGTGTTCATTTCAGAGGTGTTACCAGTTCTATGTCAGTCTGCTAATTCCAGAGGTGTAACCAGTTCTATGTCAGTGGGTTCATTCCAGAGGGGTTACCAGTTCTATGTCAGTCTGTTCATTTCAGAGGTGTTACCAGTTCTCTGTCAGTACGGTCTCGGGTTCTCCCTTGGAATCTTTTTTGGGTCATCCTAACTCTGTTTTCCATCTTTTGATTCATGATTTTTTTGCTACTCTCTCCTAACTGTGAACATTACCTGTCTAATCCCTGAGATGGTGGTGAATGTTCCATATTCAGGCTCGCAAGAAATACCTGATACCATGAAGGAAAACGGGTGTCATCCTCCTGGTTACCATGGTGATAATAAATGACAGACACACACACACTTGTGCATGCACAGGCACCCAGCAAAGTCACTGACCATGTCCAGTTCCACTCTTATATAGATAACTGCAGGGTTTATGTTCACCAGCGGTCCAATAAACTGTCCAGCTCGTCTCCATGACCACATGGCCAGTTAAACACAGATGGGTCAACTCATCATATGCATACAACTTAGGGACGCAACAAAATGGCAAAATGTGCTTCATATTTAAACTGGCATTGTCTGGTTTAAAGGACAAGGTATCTTAAAAAAATATGAATAAATGTATCGTGACGTTGCTCCTGTAGGATGTTTTGTGGCCCTGTTGTCAGCCTGAAATAAATCCTGAAGTATTAGCCTAGGATGGTAAGTTATTAGGAGAAGCTTTATAGCTAACCAATGGAAGATGTAATAACAAGATGGTTTTGGAGGTTAAAACACATTTGGGTTTAGCAAAAACGTTTGTATTCTCAACTACACAACGCTGGCTAGTTAAATTGCATATAGATTTACTCAGTTTGATGCAGTGAGGCACTTCTCATTTGAATGTTCTCACATTGTGCTTGTTAATGCTTAATGACATACATTCAACCAAAAACTTACAAGATCAATTAGAACATGACAGCTTTTATGTTCATAGTTATGTAGGCAAAGCTCAACCTTCAGTGTGTCTTTTTGAAAGATGTCTCCACACTGCTCAGTCATCAGGTTCCACTTCTCTCTCCACCTAACAAACATGTGTTGTTTTTCTATCCTTGTAAACATATCTTAGCCCTACATCTAACATGCTATATTTTTAACTATCTACAATTATTACACTACATCTAGTTACATCTAGATCACTAATGCCCAAAGCCTGGACATAGACCACTAATACCCAACACTTAGACATAGACCGCTAATACCCAACACTTGGACATAGACCACTAATACCCAACACTTGGACATAGACCACTAATACCCAACACTTGGACATAGACCACTAATACCCAACACCTGGACATAGACCACTAATACCCAACACTTGGACATAGACCACTAATACCCAACACTTGGACATAGACCACTAATCCAACGCCTGGACATAGACCACTAATACCCAACACTTGGACATAGACCACTAATACCCAACATTTGGACATAGACCACTAATAACCAACACTTGGACATAGATCACTAATATCCAACGCCTGGACATAGACCACTAATAACCAACTCTTGGACATAGATCACTTCACTTATACCCAACACTTGAACATAAATATACATTGGGGTAGTGACCACGGAGCCTCTTACATACAGGGCAGAATAAGGCATTATCTTTTTCCCCCCAACTGGTAGACGGCACTGCACTTTTCGACCATAAGACCCGATGGAATGCAGACGGGAGATGGTCAGCTTCGTTCGCACCAACGACTTGCAGGAATATTGTCATGCTGTCCTAGTGTGGTTTTAGGGTTTTACTCGTCATTACTAATAATTAAAGTTATATACATTCAAGTAGTGTTATAAAAAAACAAATTGCACATTTTTGTTCAAATTAAAAGACGGCACAAATTAATAGTAGTGTAAAATTCCATTGACTTTATTGCGCAAGTAAGTATTTGAGATCTTTTCAGAGAACTGTAACATAGCGCCCATGTGTGGGTAAATGGTGGCACTACACCTTCTCCTTTATCTGGTCATGAAGGAGGACGGAAACACAGCGTTTAAAACACGTCAGGCACACAATCGGCCTCATCAATGACTTCAAGCACATCATCTACCCACTCCACAACTAGTTCATGGTCATAGTTCTGACCGTATCCTCCTTTTGGTCACTCGTGCGCGGCCATCTAGTGCCCGTCTCTTGCATACAGCATCAACATTTTAGAATCTGGTTAAATTTACGGTGCATAGAGTAGAGACATACAGGAACAAACATGCCTAATAATTTCAAAACACAAACATGGTGCAAAAGAATGCAGTTTTCATTCCCTAACAGAAACAATCCTCAAGCGTATATCCAATATGTATATATGATGTTGAACAAAACATTTTCAGGAATTACTTGCGGTTGGGAAGTTATATAAAAATATCCCATATGATGTACATAAGACCATTGGAATTTTATATTAAACTAAGGGAGCATAGGACAGGTAGGGCTAGCCACACTATCCCATCTGTCCATCACTCTGGCTGCTTGTTTTCAACTGACTACCATCTGAGTGGGCCAACCTCACCACTGCTTCCATTAATCCTAGCTAAATAAATATCAGAGAGACCAATAGAGAGAATGAGAGCATGAGAGAATCCAATAGGTTAGGATTTAAGACTCTTCCTGTGTTACGACGTCGTTTCCGTGGCAGCCTGTGATTCCGTACTCTCCTTTGGGACGGTTTCTGAAGGGATTGCTGGCTCTGTGACAGTGGTGTTGCTGCTGTTGCCCATAACAGTAGAAGGAGCTGTGAACATAGCTGTTGCTTTAGGAAGGGCTGCTCTGGGGCCGGGCTGACTGTGGGAAGGGTGAAGGAAGAGAGGTCAACGGGGGGCAGGGAGTTAATCCGAGGAGGCATGGAGGGGAGCTGAGATAGCATTGGGGGCAGCGAGGCCAGACTGGGCAGGTTCAAGGGAGGTAGAGGGGCAAGTGGAGGAAAACCTGAAATCGAGAGGAGAGCAAGTCAGAGAAGTGGAGATAGATTGTTAGTTGAACATATTATGTACCAGGATTTTAATGTTCAAGGAGTAATATGTTGTATTTCTACATTGTAACATGAGAAAATGTCCTTAAAATATATGTTTAAATTATACCCAGAAATAATTGTGTATGTATTGTAAGATGAGTGTTTTTACAGCTTTTTGAAAATGGCCTAACAAAAATGTAAGTAAAACATAAGCACCAGTTACAAAAGGTTAAGTTGTCAATAGATACAAGCAATAGGTATTTCAGTGGAATTTATTCACAGACTCCTCCCAGCGACCCGATCGACGTTGCATGAGAAACAGGAGCGATTAGCCAATGCAGTTACAAGCGGCATCTTTCAGATGACATTAAAATGACGGATGCCATATAGAGTAATGTGAATATAGGAAAATGTTTCCACTTGTCTTCTTGAAATATGCCCTCAATTTGTTTGGAAAAATACTACATGTCTTGTTTCTGCTCTGTCAAACTGAAAAGCTCATGGGTAAAATAGAAAATAACAAAACAAATGTAAAACTGATATGCATTACATTAACAAACAATTTGTTTTTGATATGAGCATGGAAAATACCAAATCGACATTGCACGGTAATACTGCTAATATGTCCTATAATCAGGGCAGAGCATTAAGAATATTCATTAGGCACTGGAGTTGTACACAATAGTGAAAAGTAATTACTTGTAATTTGTGTCCCATTGTTTACTATCCTTAACCATAAATAGCTCAAATTCCATTAACTGTCCTGATAAAAATCATTGCTGCCTTGTTCTGCTTACTTTCTGTCTCCATTAGGTTAATGTCTCTGTTCTACCTGCACAAGGCTACCTGTGCAAGTTTTGTTATCAACAGCCGTATGTTCTCAGGAGTAGAGGTTTTGCATGTTTTAGTTACTTTATATTGCCCAGCTGATAAATAATAGTTTTATAGTGAAACAACAAAGACAGAAGAACAGGAGTAACTGTAAATCTTAACTGCTCAACAAGTCCCTTCCATTCTAAACACATATAGAACCATAAACTATTGAAGTTCACGATTGTTTCCCCACATAAACTGACTCCTATACACGGCTGTTCTGGGTGGTGTTCAGCTGCTCATACCTGCTAGCGATACAGCGTTGAGGTCTGGTAGTGCAGTGAGATTGAGGTTGGGAAGGTTTGGAAATGAGGGCAGGCCGCCTGGTAGAGACAACAGACCTAAAATAGCACATACAATGGAAGCAAATAGTCACTTTTTGTAAGCTTTGATAGTTTAATTTTTTTTAATTATTATTTATTAGAATTATTACAAGTGGTGTGTGCTGACCTGGTAGTGTGGTGGCAGGGTTGAACGTTGTGGAGTCTGAGTTCATGCGGCTGTCAGAGGTGGGCAGTAGGGGGATGGTGGGGAGACCTGGATAATGGGCAGTAGATATTCAGACCAGTGGATTTCAGCTCTATATAGCTGTGTGGAGTTACTGAAAGGGGTCTGTGGTCAATTAAATGGATCTTATTGAATTCCAAAACAATATATACACTACCGTTCAAAAGTTTGGGCTCACTTAAAATGTTTTTTACTATTAAAATGACATCAAATTGATCATACTATTGAAATACAGTGTGGTCATTGTTAATGGTATATTTTGCTCATCTTAATCTTGACTTTTTATTGGCCAGCCTGAGATGTAGTTGCAAAGACAAAGCTCTACCTAGAAGACCAGCTCCCGGATTTGCCTCTTCACTCCTGACGATGAGACATGTATTTTGCCAGGACTATTCCATGAAGCTGCCAGTTACGAACCTGAGGCGTTTGTTTCTCAAACAAGACAATCTAATGTATTTGATCTATTGCTCAGTTGTGAACTGGGGCCACCGCCTCCTCTATCTATTCTGGTTGAAGCCAGTTTGTGCTGTTCTGTGAAGGTAGCGGTAGACGTTGTTACAGGAGACGTTCGGTTTCTGTTAGCCTTCATTTCTCAGAACCAAAATAGACTGATGAGTTTCAGACTAAAGTTCTTTGTTTCTGGCCATTTTGAGCCTATAATCCAACCCACAAACACTGATGCTGTCTAAAGAAGGCCAGTTTTATTGCTTAATCAGCACAAATGTTTTCAGCTGTGCTAGCGTAGTTGCAAAATAATTTTCTAATGATCAATTAGCCTTTTTAAATGTTAAAGTTGGATTTGCAAACCCAACGTACCATTGGAACAGAGGACTGATGGTTGCTGATAATGGGCCTCTGTACGCCTATGTAGATGGTCCATTAAAATGTGCGTTTCCAGCAACAATAGTAATTTATTACACTGCATTTCTGATCAGTTTGATGTTATTGCCAATGATATTATGTCTACAGTTGTTGGTATCCTGGTATTTAGAGTGCATAATTCTTGTAATATCCTCCCCAGATTTTCTTTAAAAAATTGTTATTTTTATGTTCAAAAATAAAAAAATGTTTCTCCATCCCATAATTACAGGATATTTACTTAACAATGCAAAAAAACAATATGGCCCACTATCAAAATATAGAATCTGCCATCACAAAAGGGGTCCCCGGACAGAAAAAGATTCAAGAATCTGTAGCATTTTAAGAAATATGCCAAACTCCCATTTCAGACATTTTACAACACATTGATACTATATTATGTTGGTAAAGTTGGAGTAAGCTATAAGTTACCTGTCTGAAACTCGCTGTGGATTGGGGGTGGGGCTGAGCTGAGTGACAAGCCGGAAAGCGTATCATCAAGCCCCGGGGAGATAGAAGGCGCAAGAGGGGGTGGAGTTACAGCAGAAAGCTGTACCTGAGTGTGTGGGATATATAAGACAAGAGAACAAGATGACAATGGGGCAGTGGATGTACACACAAAGAAACTTGCATTTTAACAAGACTTTATATTTAGAATGAACGTCTTTCCTCTTGGTTTTGACTTCCGGCAGACAGTCATGGCCACTAAATGAGCCTCACATAACCGTCCCCGAGTTGTGAAATCACACAGATAAGTAGAGGACACTTTAATACTATCTGAGCCTGACGCTATAATTGCTGTAGAATCGGTTTGGTCATTTTTAATCTATAGGCCCAATATATGATGTTATTATAAAACAATTACACAATAGGATTTATTGACAATCCCGGCAGCTGTTCTAGGGTTTGCTTAGTCAATACTAACCTCAGTGAATCTGTCCTTGAGCGGACTGTTGGGCTCACCACTGGGAATATGACCTGGAAAACTGATCTTCTTCCCCTCTTCATCCATATCCTATTCCACAACCCAGACTGGAACAAGGGAATGGGAGAAAAATATGAACTCATGCATCAGATTGAGATGTGTATCTGTGCGTGTGTGTGTTGCATGTTGATTACCTGCCGTCCCCACCCCAGGCACTGTTTGGAGTAATGACCACCTCTCTGCAGTTGTCTGTGTCTGTGTTATAGACGTAAAGCTTCAGACCCTTCCCCTCGTGGGTCTCGATCAAGGAAAACAGGTCCTCTGACTGAGAAGAGGTATCAACTTGAATGACTTGTCTTAAGCTGTTAACTGGCTACATAAAGAAGCTCTCAGTCACATCTCATAGAACTCAGTCATCATGTTGTAGGGTTAGTATACACACCTCATTCATAACCGTGTCAGCTCCTATGATGTAATCAGTGTGTGGACGCAAGCCAGCCAAGGCAGCAGGAGAGTTAGGCTCCACCTCCTAAGAAAGGAAGAGGACCTCATTTAAAACTGACATACACTCATCAGGTGAGTAGTTAACACAACAGGCGCACACGTGAAATAACCAAAAGGCGCGCAGGCGCTTGAAAAAAAAAACCCAACTGGCGCGCACGCGCGTGATAACCAACACGCGCGTGATAAAACCAACTGGCGCACGTGAAAACCAACTGGCGCATGTGAAATACGGCCACTGCTACTAAGAGTTTTTCCTGTCTGCAACAAGATAAATTGGGCACACATATAAGCTACTCACCAGCACATGCCAGACGTTCTCATTGGCTCCCTCAAAGCTGCAGAAGCGGATGGAGACACCCAGCAGGCCTTGACCCCCCCAGAGGTTGCTAGGGGTGACAGTGGACTCCCTAAGTTCCAGCGTCTTAGAGGAATAGACCAGCATCCTGACAGGTTTCTCCACACTGCCCTTCAGCAGGTCTTTCAGAGTGTCATTGTCCTTGTTCTGAGAAACACAACAGGGTCAGTTGCAGAAAAAAATGAGTAGAAAGGACATTCATTACAGTTACATACAACTAACATCCTCATTGTCTGTAGGGTTGTTGATGTGCGCATTCGAGCTATCCCAAAAAAAAGCCACTGTCAAAAGAAAGTATATTGATATCAAATTGTTCAGAAGAGAAAATAACATTCTGATTGCTTAACTGACAGACTATCAACCAGTCAAGTGAGTCAGTACCAATGGGAATGTTGTCAGCTTTAAACATGCTAATTCAACAGCATTAGTACGCTCACCAGTCTTTCATTGTTGATGGAGACGATAAAGTCAAAGAACGGCTCCAGTCCTGCCCGGTGTCCTGGAGAGTTTTCCTGAACCTGTGTAAAAGAGAGGCAACAAGAGCTGGAATCGCTGTGTTTTCAAATTAAACGAGCAGCGGCAGAAAGTTAGGAGAAAAACCGAGTATCGCCAACCTTGTTCCTGGATTTATTCTTGCATGAGTTGAAGGCCTACTTTATAATACTTTACAGATGTTCAGTCCTCTACCACCTAATAGCATTGAGTACCTTACAATTAAAAGAGTAATCATTGAAACACCTGTAATACCAGAATGTCTTCCTCTGAACACATTGCGGTAGAGTGACATTACATGATTCAGTAATGCTGAGGATTATCACAACGGGTTGCACAGGCTATACTTTTGACATTAACGTACCGATTACCTTGCTGGAACTAAATCATTCAAACCACATTTTACAAGTTATCCGCCTGTTTGTTTTGACAGCTTCAGTCAGATCATTGTTTACTAAACCATACCAACAACGAATAAAACATGTTTCCAACATGGAAAGTGACAAGTGGAAATATTCAACTTGTACAACTCCCCAAATGTTGGGACAAATAGTGATAAAACAGCAGATTATTAGTAGTATTAGCCATATTAAGGCCTGAATAACATCCCCGGCCTCAATATGACCGTATAGCCATAATTATGTCTTGTTCTGAAGGACCACTCCCGCACCCAATGCTAATTAGCTAACGAGGTAACGAACTCTAGAAATTAACCAGCAAACACAAACCCGAAGAACATGGTAACCTTCAGATCCTCCTCCCGGTATCTCGACACTCTGAGCTCCCCCCATGACACTCCTGCTTTATATTTTATTAGGATTTATAGTAATATGTTTCGGCTCCAGTAATATTGCTAGCCGGTACACGTCGCTTGTGTTGTTACGTGGCAGTCGACCAGGAAACAGGGCTGATGGGAGTTTTCGACAGCGGCAGGAGTGGGTGTGTCATTTTTATGTCTATGGGGTGTGTACTCAGACAAACAAAACGTGCAGTTTCGCTTTACAGAAGAAGAGAGAATGAAATTGGGAGGTGCGGGGAAGTACTTGTCTGTATTTGATCAATGGAAAATCTATTTAACCAAAATTGTAAATACTTAAACGGTCAGACTGATCAGAATTCGTTTTAAATCTATTCATTTTATAGGAAAGGTGTTTAAACTAGCAAGAACATCCTAACTATCTGAACACAAAAAATTGAAATACATCAGTTATCAGACTCCCGAAAAAAATGCTATGACATTATACACTGATGAGCCAAACCTTATGACCATAAGACTAAAAAGCTGCTTATCCTACGGGTGTCACCAAATCAGTGCCGAACCGTGGAGGTGTGGACAGTACAAGACCTCTGAAAATGTCCTGGGGTATCTGACACCCAAGACATTTGCAGCAGATCCTTCAAGCAGTATGTTGTGGAGGTGGAGCCGCTGTGGATCAGACTTGTTGGTCCAGCACATCCCACAGATGCTCAATTGGATTGAGATATGGGGAATTTGGTAGCCAGGGCAACACCTCATCATGTGGAATTTAGTAGCCAGGGCAACACCTCATTATGTGGAATTTGGTAGCCAGGGCAACACCTCATCATGTTCTTCAAACCATTCCTGAACAATGTGTGCAGTGTGGCAGGGCGCATTACCCTGTTTTAAGAGGCCACTGCCATCAGGGAAAACCATTGCCATATGTATGTAGCTCGTGTGTTGACGTCCACATGAATGCCTGGACCCTAGGATTACCAAGCAGAACATTGCCCAGAGCATCACACTCCCTCCACCAGCTTGTGGTCTTCCAACTGTGCATCCTGTGCCATCAATATCCCAGGTAAACGGCACACACGTACACGCCTGTCCATGTGATCTAATACAAAACAGGACTCATTGGACGGAGCAACCATCTTCCACTGCTCCAATGGCTAGTTCCGTCTGTCTTGTGCTCATGGACAGGAGTGGTCATGGGCACTGATCGTTAGCTTGGTATTAAGCAGGAAGTCTTCAGTTTTAATGGAAGTTATATGTACATCTATGTTAACGTTAAACTGTTGGAAGAGAAAAAAGTGATACACAGAACCCTGTTGCGGAGGTGAAAAATATTCCCTAAAAAGGTTATATTATGTTATTTAAGACATTAGAAGCAGCTGGTTTCAAACATGGAATTCCATGGCCGTGTGCTGCATACTATAGTCAGAAGAAGTGACAGGCCTTTTTTCTGTTTGATGCATTGTTGGCTTTGTCTCGCTAGTTACAAGCAATGATGTTGTTTGTTTTCTGTGAAGTATTTTGTTTTTGGTTGTGTTTACTGTGCTTTTATAATTCCATGGTAGAAGCGGAGCGGTCTGGATTGGTGCACCCATGGCTGCTTTTAATAGTTGCAAGTATTTAGTCTTCTGTGTTTCCTCACACGCGTGCTTGACGTGTCCTTTAAGCAGGGTTGATCTGCTGAGTTATTCTATGAAGGTAAGAGAGAGATGCCTAATTGTACTGTCATACCCATCTGTTGTTCCATGTAAAAAATATACATAAATAAATTGCTTTCAATTTTGTGCTATGTCATCTAACAGTGTACCATTAACTAGTGTTCTATCTAACAGTGTACCATTAACTAGTGTTCCATCTAGCAGTGTACCATTAACTAGTGTTCTATCTAACAGTGTAACATTAACTAGTGTTCTATCTAACACTGTACCATTAACTAGTGTTCTATCTAACAGTGTACCATTAACTAGTGTTCTATCTAACACTGTACCATTAACTAGTGTTCCATCTAGCAGTGTACCATTAACTAGTGTTCTATCTAACACTGTACCATTAACTAGTGTTCCATCTAACAGTGTACCATTAACTAGTGTTCGATCTAGCAGTGTACCATTAACTAGTGTTCTATCTAACAGTGTACCATTAACTAGTGTTCTATCTAACAGTGTACCATTAACTAGTGTTCTATCTAACAGTGTACCATTAACTAGTGTTCCATCTAGCAGTGTACCATTAACTAGTGTTCCATCTAGCAGTGTACCATTAACTAGTGTTCTATCTAACAGTGTACCATTAACTAGTGTTCCATCTAGCAGTGTACCATTAACTAGTGTTCCATCTAGAAGTGTACCATTAACTAGTGTTCTATCTAACATTGTACCATTAAATAGTGTTCTATCTAACAGTGTACCATTAACTAGTGTTCTATCTAGCAGTGTACCATTAACTAGTGTTCTATCTAACAGTGTACCATTAACTAGTGTTCCATCTAACAGTGTACCATTAACTAGTGTTCCATCTAACAGTGTACCATTAACTAGTGTTCCATCTAGCAGTGTACCATTAACTAGTGTTCCATCTAGCAGTGTACCATTAACTAGTGTTCTATCTAACAGTGTACCATTAACTAGTGTTCCATCTAGCAGTGTACCATTAACTAGTGTTCCATCTAGCAGTGTACCATTAACTAGTGTTCCATCTAGAAGTGTACCATTAACTAGTGTTCTATCTAACATTGTACCATTAAATAGTGTTCTATCTAACAGTGTACCATTAACTAGTGTTCTATCTAGCAGTGTACCATTAACTAGTGTTCTATCTAACAGTGTACCATTAACTAGTGTTCCATCTAGCAGTGTACCATTAACTAGTGTTCCATCTAGCAGTGTACCATTAACTAGTGTTCCATCTAGCAGTGTACCATTAACTAGTGTTCTATCTAACAGTGTACCATTAACTAGTGTTCCATCTAGCAGTGTACCATTAACTAGTGTTCCATCTAGCAGTGTACCATTAACTAGTGTTCCATCTAGAAGTGTACCATTAACTAGTGTTCTATCTAACATTGTACCATTAAATAGTGTTCTATCTAACAGTGTACCATTAACTAGTGTTCTATCTAGCAGTGTACCATTAACTAGTGTTCTATCTAACAGTGTACCATTAAATAGTGTTCTATCTAACAGTGTACCATTAACTAGTGTTCCATCTAGAAGTGTACCATTAACTAGTGTTCTATCTAACATTGTACCATTAAATAGTGTTCTATCTAACAGTGTACCATTAACTAGTGTTCTATCTAGCAGTGTACCATTAACTAGTGTTCTATCTAACAGTGTACCATTAACTAGTGTTCCATCTAACAGTGTACCATTAACTAGTGTTCCATCTAACAGTGTACCATTAACTAGTGTTCCATCTAGCAGTGTACCATTAACTAGTGTTCCATCTAGCAGTGTACCATTAACTAGTGTTCTATCTAACAGTGTACCATTAACTAGTGTTCCATCTAGCAGTGTACCATTAACTAGTGTTCCATCTAGCAGTGTACCATTAACTAGTGTTCCATCTAGAAGTGTACCATTAACTAGTGTTCTATCTAATATTGTACCATTAAATAGTGTTCTATCTAACAGTGTACCATTAACTAGTGTTCTATCTAGCAGTGTACCATTAACTAGTGTTCTATCTAACAGTGTACCATTAACTAGTGTTCTATCTAGCAGTGTACCATTAACTAGTGTTCTATCTGGCAGTGTACCATTAACTAGTGTTCTATCTAGCAGTGTACCATTAACTAGTGTTCTATCTAACAGTGTACCATTAACTAGTGTTCCATCTAGCAGTGTACCATTAACTAGTGTTCCATCTAGCAGTGTACCATTAACTAGTGTTCCATCTAGCAGTGTACCATTAACTAGTGTTCTATCTAACAGTGTACCATTAACTAGTGTTCCATCTAGCAGTGTACCATTAACTAGTGTTCCATCTAGCAGTGTACCATTAACTAGTGTTCTATCTAACAGTGTACCATTAACTAGTGTTCCATCTAACAGTGTACCATTAACTAGTGTTCTATCTAACAGTGTACCATTAACTAGTGTTCTATCTAACAGTGTACCATTAACTAGTGTTCTATCTAGCAGTGTACCATTAACTAGTGTTCTATCTAGCAGTGTACCATTAACTAGTGTTCTATCTAGCAGTGTACCATTAACTAGTGTTCTATCTAGCAGTGTACCATTAACTAGTGTTCTATCTAACAGTGTACCATTAACTAGTGTTCTATCTAACAGTGTACCATTAACTAGTGTTCTATCTAACAGTGTACCATTAACTAGTGTTCTATCTAACAGTGTACCATTAACTAGTGTTCTATCTAGCAGTGTACCATTAACTAGTGTTCTATCTAACAGTGTACCATTAACTAGTGTTCCATCTAGCAGTGTACTATTAACTAGTCTTCCATCTAGCAGTGTACCATTAACTAGTGTTCTATCTAACAGTGTACCATTAACTAGTGTTCTATCTAACAGTGTACCATTAACTAGTGTTCTATCTAACAGTGTACCATTAACTAGTGTTCTATCTAACAGTGTACCATTAACTAGTGTTCTATCTAACAGTGTACCATTAACTAGTGTTCTATCTAACAGTGTACCATTAACTAGTGTTCTATCTAGCAGTGTACCATTAACTAGTGTTCTATCTAACAGTGTACCATTAACTAGTGTTCTATCTAACAGTGTACCATTAACTAGTGTTCTATCTAACAGTGTACCATTAACTAGTGTTCCATCTAGCAGTGTACCATTAACTAGTGTTCCATCTAGCAGTGTACCATTAACTAGTGTTCCATCTAGCAGTGTACCATTAACTAGTGTTCTATCTAGAAGTGTTTGGAACTGTCATTGTGAACATGTCCAACTAATATTTGGTATTAATATGAGTTGATGTGACTACAAAGGCATATACAATTTGCATTATAAATACAATGGAGGCTCATACTGTGTGTATGCCGGGTCAAAATAAATTAGCGGAAATCCAAAATGTGTCTAATTTTGTAACCCCAACATCAGCGAAGGTGTGTGGCACACTTCCAGTTCCACATACATCTTTACTGGAATTGAGAAGGTGGGCTTGAGGCAATGACAATGTGGATCCCCCTGCTTATAATATTATGTATGAGGTGCACGGATGTTCTTTTGTATCATGTCTCTATGTCGGCTCTTTCTCTTCTCTTTCTTTGCCTCCTCTCTTTTCCTGCCTCCTTCATATTCATTAGTTCTTATTATGGTCTCTGGCTTGAAACACCTGCTTCAAAATGGCAGCTGTAATGACCAATTACAGGTCAGACAGTTACATCGCTTTTTGCTACGTCAAATCAGAACATTGATTGAAATACAATTTTAGAAGAGCTGTCATTCCCTGTCAATTCTTTTTTGTTTTGTTCCTTGATTTTGAATTTACAAAAAATCGACATTAAAATTATACATTATGCCATTTTCATGTCTGCTTACCTCAGATTGAAGCATGGTCAAGAATCACCACTAGGTGGAGTAATGCCATGCCACTTCACTGAGATGGGTGGCTGAAAGCCTGATGGGCGATGTACAGAGAGAAGATTAAAAAGGGTGGAAGAAAGTGGGTTAATAAGGAGATGATAGGAAGATATGTGAGAGCTGAAGGAAAGCAGCAGACCGTCTACAGCTCACTTGGGCGGGATAGACCAATGGGGACCAACCAAAGGATGTTCTGCGGTGATGAGGAGAGACGAACAAAGGCTTGTGACAGTAACGGAGGACAATGTAATTGTCTCATTTCTTCACGATGTTGACATGTGTCACTCTGGAAAGTTTGAGGCGTGTGTGAATCTATGTTGTTGGGTTTCTGTGCATTTATTACCACGCGTATAATGAGTGTGTGAAATTAGCAGTGACCAAAATCATTTGAAAGTTGGGTTTTTAACATATTTTCATTCGGAAATAAATATTTTCAGCCAGGAAGAATTCTTTCAAGGTCTTTCATTTCTCGTACCCCAAACATTTTCAAACAGACATTTTTTTTTCTTTAATAATAGACTTTATTGAAGCTGCACACTGCATGATTGTGAGTTAAAGTGCCTATACTGTACCTTCCTAAGGACAATTCCTCCTCTACAGCATCATAAAAATGAAGATAGGTCACATGATTAAGGTCATTGTGCAGTTTAGTTGCTGGTCCCTACATACCATACATATATATATATATATAGATCTATATTATAATGACAATTTTTTAATTACTGTAACACACATCCATTTAAAATGGAAGAAATAATGGAGGACATTACTGTGCAAAGACTTGTTTTGATCTTACTTTGAGTTTCCAAAGCACTAAAGGTACAGGAAATATATTACATAATACATATATGTGTGTTACAAAACCTTAATGTTACTTCTGTCAGAAGGGAACATTCCGCTCTCTTCCATTTTGGAAGGTTACATTCCCTTCTCTTTATCCTTGAGCCTCGCGCTAAAGGAAGGACTGGCAGGTAGACTCCAGAGTCATAGAGAAATATAGCTTCCCGAACCATAGAATGGTCACTATGGCACTGGGCATGTGCAGTATATTGTGTATAGATTCAGAATCTTATTCTTATTGTGTACTTATTCTCACTGAGTCCATCTGATCACTGCAAAACATTCAGTCTGAGAGACACACATATACAGATCCACACTTTAGAATATTTAACAGATAAGATTAGGTGTGTTGGTGCAATCTCAACATCGCTGTATGTATGATTTGCTTTCTTTGGCTCACAAAGTCACTATAATAAAATTTTATCATTGATTAACAACATTATGGATGAAACATACAGATTACATAGATGCTATATTATATAAATAAATGATTACAATTGGAAGAAAATACCAGACTTTTCAAAACACTGGTAATGCCATAAATAAATTATATTTTTCTTTATATATTTATCTATATATCATATTTGTACTTAAACATATTTTTGTTCCACGCAGGCAAGGAGCCAGGATTTTACACTCTGTTAGTAGAAGTTGCCTTAGTAACAGATCTAGGATCAGACTCTCCAAAAGCAAACAGTTTTATCAAGAGTTTTATCCATCAAGGACAAAAACCTATTACTGATTCTAGATCAGTATCTAGGGTCAATTTCATCCCAACAGTCAATACTAGATCATAGTTAAAAGGCCAATACAGCGTTAGGTTACAACACGTAGTACACACACTGTGTTACACACAAACACACATACCTCCAGAGACACTCTGGACCCGTGGGTTTAACGCGCGGAGAAAAGGGGTTTGTGCATCTGGCTCTTATGAATACACTGAGCACGAGAGATGCATTGCATTACGTATATCATAATATTAATTAGCATAATACATAATACTGTGTACTAGTTGTGCTCTCAAGCATGTCTTTGTATTCACGCACGCACTCACTCACTCACGCACAAAAACACCCTGATTTAGAGGCTTTCCCAGTGTCATCCTAGCATGGTTCCTTTTATGACTCTGTACTGTACAACACTGATAGACAAATTACATCCAACTAGACTTGAACGCACGCACACAACACAGCTCTACTTCAAACACACAGACTTTGAACATGTTTTCAAATATATTGGAATGTGTATCCACCACGCCATGACGACTGTGATCTGCACATCATACCTACAGATAGAATTGCTTAGGATAAATTGTGTACGGCTCCAAAATGATGTCAGAGCTGATACTTGTATGGTCACGTGTTAAACACTGAAAAGTGAACGGCCAGTCTCGTGGCCCTGTCTACAGGCTACGCCCCAGCCTTTCAATCTCGTCAATGAGGAAGTCGATGTCTGACTGGAGGGCTGCTGGATTGGAGATGACCATGCGGAAGAAATTGACCTTCTGACCCTGAGGCTGGTAGCCCACCATGGTTGTACCAGACTCCATCATCAATGCCTTGATCTTGGGTGCCACCTGGAAAATTACAGGAGATTAGAAGATGTTTAGAAGGCCAGAATACTTTTTTTTTTTGCAACATTTGGAAGTTAGAGATTGTACTGCAACTTACCCTGTGAAGTTTCTCTCGATACTCCAGACTGTTGGGGTCCATGCCTCTCATACTGGGTGGGATGTACCAGAAACACACGTTGGTGTGCTGGGGCTACAGACAGAAAACACATATAGCATGAACATTGGTGTGCTGGGCTACCGACAGAAAACACATTTAGAATCACACATTGGTGTGCTGGGGCTACAGACAGAAAACACATATAGAATCACACGTTGTGCTGGGCTACAGACAGAAAACACGTATAGAATCACACGTTGGTGTGCTGGAGCTACAGACAGAAAACACATTTAGAATGAACATTGTTGTGCTGGAGCTACAGACAGAAAACACATTTAGAGTCACACATTGTGCTGGAGCTATCAATAGATAAAAAAGTAGACGCTTACCACTCCCTGAAACACCATCTCATAGCCCTCTCTGTTTCTGATTTTCTCGTAAAGATACTGAGACAAGTCCAGACACCTGTCAATGTGCTGCTCAAACCCTATAGTGCCCTGTGGAAGAAGGAGATGTTTAGGGCTGAGAACACAGAGGTGCTGCCTTAGGGTGGCAGGTGACCAGCCTTTCGTAACGGCAGCTCACCTTGGCCTTCCACATGAGCCAGAACTTAAAGATGTCAACGTGTCGCCCACACTGGATGGCTTTGTCACCTGTGTCAAAGCTGACATCATACTGTTTATCCGGCTGGAAGAGGTACACTGCACACATTGAGTTACAGCCAGACAGAATACCCTACAGGGGGAGACAACGAGGTTATATACTGTATACTGTTAGAAAGAGACTGTGAGTGTGACCCATGTGGATGTCTTTACCTTCTCCCTGACCAGGATGGCAGAGCATTGCAGAGGCACTCCCATCATCTTGTGAGGATTCCATGTGACCGAGTTAGCCCTGAGAGAGGGTATAACAGACGTAAGTGTGTGCTTGTGTGAATACTGGTGCATGCGGGTGTGTGTGTGTGTCAGTACCTTTCAACACCGCTGAACTTATGGCGATGCTTTCTAGACATCAGGAGACCACCTCCCCAGGCACCCTAGACAAAGAACACACAAACAGTTAGAACAAATGTACAGAACAGTGTTGGTTGTCAACACACACACATACGGAGCACTCACATCTACGTGCAGCCACATGTTGTATTTCTCGCAGATATCAGCAATCTCGTTGATTGGGTCGAATGCACCATAGACCGTAGAACCAGCTGTAGCGTTGACAAACAACGGATGAAAACCCTAAGAGAACACAGCATTATGGGAGTCAGAAAATGACATAGATTCTCATGGAAGAAACAGCATCATGGGAGTCAGAAAATGACATGAAACTTGGGGACAGAGCGAGAGCGACTAACCTTCTGCTTGACATCAAGGATCTTAGCTTCTAGATCAGCAGGAATAACCCTCCCTCTGAAAAAGCAGGAACAAGAAATCAGTCTGAGTACAGTGTATTAAGGCTGGCTTCAATCAAACGTAAAGTATTTATGCAGTCTTTTATATTCCTATGGTCAAGTTAGCTCACCGAATGGTATTGGCACTGTATGAACCCTACAACTAATTCCAGGGTGAACCAGCCTGACTGAGGCAACCTCTGTTTCTCACAGTGGAAAGTAGTGACTCAATGGATTGGGCCTGTTCCAACTGCAATATATTCGCTCAGAAAATGTGTGAGTGTTTTGATAGGTTCTTATTCACTAGCTGTTTGGATGCCCAACACTCGCAAGCTTCCTCATCAAAACACTAAAGATTTTGTAAGTCAACGTGTTTGGTTTGGTGGGGCTGTGTTTTATTTAAACATAGATATTCTTTTATCTATTTGACATGGGGATATCCAACCAGCGATGAGCACTGCATTGTCAACGCTTCTTGCCGCCAACATCAAAACACATCATCAAAACACGCTTTCCGAATAACAGGTTGAGAGGCACAGAATTAATAAAGTAAAACCATAATGTTAAACCTTTTTTATTGCTTGCCGTTAATTCTATGTTTTACATGAAGCTTTAGCGTACCTTTCATCTGTGCTAAGCAAGACCACATTCTCTGAACCAAAGCCCAGAGCTGCCCCGGCCTTCTTGATTGAGTAGTGGCTCTAAAGGTGTATGAGAAAAACACACATTCAAAAACAACATATACCAACATGGTTTTGTAATTCTTTTGAGTAAGTATGTGTGTGTGACTTACATGTTCAGATGTGAAGAGCACCAAGCGGGGAGCTGCAGACATGCCCTTGGTCTTGACCTCAGGGAAGTACTTGTAGCGAGCGATCATCACACTGTACATGTTTGATATGGCGCCCCCTTTGGACAGACAGAGAATGTCAGTACTTGTAGCGAGAGATCATCACATTGTACATGTTTAGGATGGCGCCCCCTTTGGACAGACAGAAAATGTCAGTACAGGACCCTGGACAGCAAGTATTTCCATACAAAACCGCCTCTTATTTGTCCATAGCCTTTTCTTATATATTGTATTGTAAATGACTGTATAAATGGTTCAATTTGCAATTTAATAATAGAAAAATACTTAAATCTTGTTTAATCACTCAACACTACTGTAAAAATACAAAATATGGCTGGACAATTCTGGAAAATAATCTAATTGCATTTTATTTTACCAATATTGCGATTGTGATTTAATATGCAATCATTTTTTAAGCTCCTTATCTTCTGTATTAT
>CM055732.1:12844876-12877376 GCA_029465975.1 Dallia pectoralis | reverse complement strand
CATTGTATTGACACTATATGGCAATTGTATGTGGACACCTAATCATCACACCTATATAAGCTTGTTGGACATCCCATTCCAAATCATGGACATTAATATACCCGTGCAGGTAGAACATACGCCACTCTTCTGGGAAGGTTTTCAACAAGATTTTGCAGTATCTCCGTGGGAATTTGTGCCCATTTTGCCAAAAGAGTATTGTGAGGTCAGGTACTGATGTTGGAAAAGAAGGCATGGCTCGCAATAGGCATCCATATTCATCCCAAAGGTGTTGAATAGGATTGAATTCAGGGCTCTCATCAAACCATGTCAAATATTGTCTTAATGGATACTGCTTTGTGCACAGGGGCACAGTCATGCTAGAACAGGAAAGGGCCTTTCCCAAACGGTTGCCCACAAAGTTGGAAGCACCAAATTGTCCAAAATGTCCTTGTACCCTTAGCATTATGGTGACCTATCACGGGAAGGAGCCTAAATAAACTTCACAATTCTAGCACCTGCAGTTGACCGTGGCAGGTCAAGTAGTACAGAAATTTCACAAACTGCCTTGTGGTTAAGGTGACATCCAATGACAGTGTGTTTAAAGTCACTGTGCTCTTTAGTACCACTGTCTATGGACATTGTTATCTGCTGGATTTTATGCACATGTTTGCGGTGGGTGTGGCTGAAACACCTGAAGTCTATAATTAGCAGAGGTGTCCACATACTCTCGGTCGTATAGTGTACATAATAGTCTTAATTTAGCCCCAATAGTACTGGCAGGGCTGAGGAGAGAGTCACTCCCGGAGAAGTCATTATTTTGTTCTATTTTTGCTACGTGTGAAAATACTTTCAAGTACAACCCACCGGGGGTTACTTGACAAATTTCAATGTCACTTAATTTTTCTGAGTTACATAAAACCATCCTGAGACATCTGCCAGCCACACACACACACACACACACACACACACACACACACACATATACAAATAACATGACTCACATATTAGTGTTGGCTGTTGAGGTGAGCCACTCCCCAGCAAGTCCGATGATGTCCAGGCCAGTAGACAGCTGGTTGAAGAAGCGTGGATGACCTTGGACACAGAGATCAAGATAAGAGAGGCTATCTAATTGACCTTGGACACAGAGATCAAGATAAGAGAGGCTATCTAATTGACCTTGGACACAGAGATCAAGATAAGAGAGGCTATCTAATTGACCTTGGACACAGAGATCAAGATAAGAGAGACTATCTAATTGACCTTGGACACAGAGATCAAGATAAGAGAGGCTATCTAATTGGGATTTCCTTGATAGATTATTCAAATATATGAAACAGCTGGCGGTCTCCAGGTGAGGTTTGAGAACCACTTTAGGAGGCTATATGGCCTATAGTAGCTAGGTGTTCATTGTTTTTGTTGCTGAATTTATTTCAAACATGAACGTCTGAAGTTCTGAGAGAATAAAGGATAGCTGAACCAAGACTAGGCCCGAATCTAAAAGGTCGTCATGTATACGTGTCCAATGGGGAAGTGCTGTGACCCCAATACAGTTTCTCTACACCTTCAAGGCATTTGTTCAGCTTGGATCCCAGTAGGTGCACACAGGATAGAGGGAACATGGTTTATAAGGTTATATAATCCAAACAGGAACATATTAATCTATGTTCTCATGTATTTCACATATCATTTATTGAAAATGGCCCTAAAAGTATTTGTATAGTATATGCATTTAAAGTACAAAATTCTGTTGGATCAGAAATACAGAATATGTGCAGTGCACATATTTGGCTGTGGAGTTAGAGAATTTAGTGGCAAGCAAGCATATAAAAGTTAAAAAAGTAGCTGAATATTACCAGTAAAAACAGGGGAAAGTCTGACAATTTTACCTTTTTAAAACCTAGTTCAGTTCAGGACTGAAGAGAGGTTTGACAACCCATTCCGTGGACAATTAACTGGCTGCCTGGCTGACTGACTAAATGAGCAAGGTAGTCCTATTCAATGAACAACACAAAAACGAAAGCTTAGACTATTTACTTCAGTGTTAGGGTAACCGTCTGGCGTCAGAGGAAAACATGAAAATGAATTGCGAAAAGTTAATTGACAATCATACATTATGCTCGATTTTTTTCTTTATGATAACTTTGTGTGTATAAATGACCCACGAACGCTCATTTAGACGGTTAGGAAGTAATCCCATAGGACTTTTTAAATGTTGTGGTCTCTAACCGCTTGTAAAAACACATGCCGCCCCTGGCGGCATTATGTGTTTAATAACGTGTGTGTCAAACGAATTACCAGGGTACAATAATCCTCCACTATGATTGGTTGTAACCTATCAGAATTACCAGGGTACAAGAATCTTCCACTATTGGTTGTAACCTATCGAGGGCAGACTTAAAAGGTTTTGTGTGCTTTCTTTCTTTTTGATTGCATAGTGAACACAAGCAGATGACTGACAACGATAACACGACGTTCTGAGCAGGTTTATGAGATCCTGCTAAAATGTTCATATCGAATAAAACAGAACGGTGCACTAAACACTTTATTTCTAATATACGTTAATGCACTTGAATATGTGGCTAAATGTATGCGGTATGATGATCAAGATGAAAAAACATAACCGTTTGAGCCTAAAGCAATTTTTGTAATTTTGGATTGAAAGACAATTAACAGAAACAACAGCCGGCCTTAAATGTCACTACGCTTTGGTTCTGCCTGGCTCGAGGACAGATGCGTTTACAAGAAATACAAATTATTATACAAAAGTGATTATTAGTCATTAATTCTGAAGGTTTTGGGGTTTATGTAGGCCTACCTGTTCGGACCCCATACTTGAGCGTGTCCCTGCAGTCCACAAGGATTTGCTCAAGGGACTCAGGCTGGTCTGAGAGCTCCAGGTTGAAACCCTCCATTCCCTCCAGTAGTTGGTGCGGGTGGTAGAAGTCCAGGACCTTTGTGGAACGGTCAAACGTCTTCCTGACGTAGTTGGTAAGGATGTCCACAAGTTCCAACAAGAACTGAATAGTTGCCTCTTCTCCATTTTTGGCCGGAAGTAAGTCTAGAATAATAACAAAAGCGCTTTAACACAACCCTCAAAATCGAATGTAGGCCTATTTGCTTTTGTACAAGCCAAAGAGGATGATGATAGCCATTCTGCACTTTATAGGTGTCGTCATTTGAAAATGTAAGGATCATGTAAAAAAAGTTATAGGTGAAAGTCTGGTGAATGAAAAAACATAATTATTTCACCTCTAGCGAACATGTTGGAGAAATCCGTCTCAGTGCGGCGACAGCGCACATCCCGGTCACTGTTCTCACATGTGAAAAGGTTCTTCTGACGTTCTGAATGTGAACCAGAAAGTCGGGCTTCCTCTCCGAAACTGTTGTTCTTCTGTAGGAAACCTAGGGTGTAACACGGGGAGGATCGACAGGGGGAACATGCTTGGTTATCACCACCCAACTTCGAGATAACGAATGTAACTTTTATTCGGAGTTCACTGTCGCCTTGTTATCCCTATATGCATTACACGTATTTGTGGTGTCATTTCCCAGACAGCTCCTGTCTTGTGATGTCCATCCAGCTTATGGATACATAGATCAGGGTAGCCTGCGTGCGTTTTTGTGTCCGCGTGTGTGTTTGTGTGTGCTTGCATGGATGCACTGCCCAGCCCTGCAGTAACATCAACCAATAATGCGACAGCGAGGAACATGTCTCCATGTCTCCCGAACTGCTCACGCTTGAGTGGTGGTGAAGGAGGGGTGGCATTTTGAAGTGGGGTTAATGATGTGAGAAATATTTTACAGGCTCTGTATAGGCTAGTCTATTTTTAATTATAGTCGAAGTCTATTAATAACCCATTTATTTTAGAAAATAAAACAAGGAAAAGATTGCAACTGTAGAAAGGATGTTAGCAACATTTGAAATGCATTTTACACCGTTAGTAAATTAGAGTATAACATTGTTTGATAAAAAAGATGCAATATTTAATACTCTTAAATCATATCTTTTATTGAGATCTTTCGACATCCATTTTATTCAAATTAATTCCGCAAATCTTGGCTGCCACATTAGACACCGATTATCTCAATAGAGCCACCGCACACTGCCGGTCGGTAGTCGTTAATCCTACCGCTTCACCAGCGTGAGGCGTCTACTGATAAGACCTCACGAATATTATGAACAGGAAATAAACACTGACATATAGGACAACATAATAAGTCCACTTCACACCATTTTATAATGACCGTTGGGACATCCTTCTGTTTCTCCGTCACGAAAAATATTTCCGTGCACATAAATATTAAATTAAAGCCTAAACATATATAGAAACGAAATAAACGTATGTATTCATTACGCATAACATTACCCTATAACCACTAGTAATGTATAGGCCTATACTGCAATAGGCTACTATGCAAATCGTAGGGCCTGGTGCAGAACACAATGACACGTAAAGATTACTCGATGGTCCTGAGCAATCATCTGTATTAAACGAAATGATTCGTTTATCGAAATTCTCGGCTATTTTTTAAAATTGTATTTCGTTATTATGTTTATTTGTCATAAGAGAGGTTCAACTCGGTTCTTTACGGGGCCTGTGACCTCCTTCGATAGACCCTTGGTGCGTATTATGGGCTTATGTTTAAAAGCTTGAGTACATTTTGTGATTGAAGAAGAACTGCACATTTCTAAAAACGTGATTCATAAATACATCAGTTAGAATAACTTTCTAAAGAACGGAAACTTTTCGTACGTGATGACGTCAAATAAATACCAGACGTCATCAAAATGTCCCGGAGAAAAAAAGTCGTTGAGGAAAAATACTGGATTCAACCATTTAACCTTGGTTTAGCTGGATTGGATAACTGCGGCCTTAGGGAACCTCCCGGATTTAACAAACCAAGAAAAGCTCCCAGTCTGCGAATATACCATAACCACCTCTGTCTAACAGGATAGAATAACACATAAATATGAACCAAAAAACAGGCTCCTCAAGTAGGCTAAGGTTTCTGACCCAAGACCGTGGTTATATCTCTCGCTCCACCGCTCATGCCGTCTAATGCATTATCAGTGCATTAGCTATTGCAAAAATGAATATAATATCTGTCACTGGATAACGTATTTTGGAGGACGAAAATGTAAAATACAATGTGCAACATTGAGGCTATGCACAAACCACGTGACATCACGTTGAACTACTTCAACATTTAAGCATGAACATTTAATTAATACAAAAGCATTAACATCTAATTAGGCTACTAGAAAAACGCTATACGCATTAAAATCAACTAGGCATATTGGACACTATATCACAAAAACTATTCGGTGTTTAATCTAGGCTACTTGTAAATGTATTAGGAGGATTTTTACGTGTAGACCTGACGACATGTCATATGATTTTCCAACTACAAAGAACTGGATACGAAAGGACATGGGGTTGTTTTTTGTGTCGGGGCTGGAACCCCTGCGTGCGGCACTGGCCTAAAGCTAATCGCCAACTGACCTTTAGGAGATGAGAATGTGGAGTGACAGTCGGTGACGACGCCACACTAGCACCAACATAAAGGCTAGCATCTCAGGATATATATGGGCTTCAGATATTGTATGTGCGGCTCGTAGGGTCTCAAACGGATACCACAACATGTCCCATCTATAGATGTTGTGAAATCTGTCCCCCTTAATACATTTTCGTTGGTGGTTAACAGATCTAAAACTTACCACAAATCTTCATCCCCAGTTTCCGCGTACATCCTTGCATCCACGCGTCATAGTCTAAAACAGAATGTTCAAGGACAGCGTTTGATAATATAAGATAGAGTGATTTGGGTGACAGCGGATAAGCACTTATAAAGGCGCATGGAGACCGCGCATGGTAACGGAGCATGGTGACAGAGCATTGCACAAGCGGGTGAAGAAACATGAAGCAGACTCACAGACAGAAGTAGCAGCAGCCTATAGGCCCAAATATGTGCCGGGTGTGTGAGTGTCTAACCCTTAAACCTATTTCCAGGAAACAAAGCAAATCTGCATCACCTGGGGGCAACTTGACCCTTTCTCGGGTTATTATTCCTGAACATTAGAATGGTTCCGAATCCACACAGTCCAATCACTATGGGCCATCAGAGCCCGACCCTGTTAATAAACACTGGCACGAACTCCGCGAAGGGGCGGTTTGAAATAAACACCCGTGAAATGAGCTCGTGAAGCGGAGCATAAATTAATTGGGTGAAACACAGTATTTGACTAGCGCGAGCTGGCGATGTCTGGCTGGACATCGCAGGTTTTGTACACACACATACATGCCCCCCCCCCCCAACACACACATACACATACACACGTAGGCCTTGGCTACATTGATCTGGCATGAATATACTAATGGAGAACACTATCATAGCCAAAAACAAGGATACATGGCACATAACCAAACTATGGAACGAAAAAGCACATCTATTTGCATATGACATTGTGGTTTTGTTATTTGTCATGAATTCAAAACCCAGAGAAAGCGGCTGGGTTTCAGATCGCCTGGCGAGCGCTGCGGGTGAAACACTCGCACACGTTCACCACGAGCCGCCTGAGGTCAGTGCGAAAGAAACAGTGCTTGTCGGCGAGATAATGGTAACATCCAGCCACAGCAGAGGAACAGGCAGAGGGGGCCCACGAACAAACACAACCGAATTTTTCGAACCATTATGCATTCAATTAAAGATAGGCTACAAATATTTTTCTACAATTTAAATCCAAAAACACATTCTTTTTCTTTGGTATGAATGGAGGATTTTTCACATTGTGAATACATTTTAGCTGAATACAATGAATATAATTGGCTACTTTACTTAGAAATGGTGATTTCTAAAATAATATATAGCCTATATGGACTTTTTGTGAAAATATAGCTGTCAGTGGATATACAAATACAAATGAGGCCTATAAGCAATTATAATTAAATACGAGTGTTTTTCAGTTAAAGTGGATCCCAACACATTGACATCGCACTCCAACACGAATGTCACACAAGACGAATGCAAGCCATAATATCCAACGCAGAGCACACGATTTCCAATAAAATAAAACATTCTGGGATAGGCTATTGCGTTTGTAGGCTGCTCATGCAGTACTGTAGAATTAGATATTTGAAGGATGTGAACAAGATATTGTAAAAGACAAAAAGACAATGACTATTTGGCAAATATTCAGAATATAGTTACTTGGCCAATTTTATATATCTACAATATTTAATCAAATATATTTCTATGTCAAATATAAAAGTATTGTTATTAACTGATATTAAACATTTGTAGTTGTAGTCTATTACAGAGAGAAATTACAGATCCAGATGCGCCTCAGACGGTGAGACGATTACAGGAGGTCCGTTTCTCAATGCGCGCCGCTGATCCGTTAGACAGCGGCTGGCAGCTGTGATAGCTCTGTTTTTAACCGGAATGATTAACGACGGCGCCCACACGGTAAATAGTACGGATGAGACTCGCTTTCATCCGGTACAGTGTGAGATAGAGCAAGGGGAGAGAGAAACAAGAGAGAGAGAGACCTACTTGTGGGTGAAGGTCGTAAATTGGCGGAGTTCGGGTCTTGGTCGCCGCCGGCGGCAGTCGGTTCAGACGTGGCCATCAGTCCTCGGTTATTCCCGTGCGCTTAGGGACTCCTATCAGATTCTCAACGGAAATAACCAACCGGTTGCTGAAAACAAACAGCCTAGGGTTAAGATTGATGACTCTCAATAATAAACAAATGAATAGGCTGCCATTTAATGGCTGAAAGATACTCTATTTATTGGGAATCAGCTACAGAATAAACCAGGTAATATTGGGTTAATTTAATTCTCGCTATATATGTTTTAGTAGCCGTGCAATAATAATAAAGGAAAAGAGTGATTTGCTGTTATCTGCTCTCGCAATCGGCTCTTGAACGTCAATCGGCTCGCGAGCTGCATGCATGTGCGAAGGGGAGATAAATCACTGGTGACCGATTTGAGATGTCTTGCACACACACACACACACACACATTCACTCACACACTCACGCACACACTCACACAGCCCCACACAGCCTCAAGTGCAGAAATCCATACGGACTATAACATCGCGTGCATTCATATTCAACATAATGACTGTAATCATGTAGGCCTAAAAAAAAGCATGCTTATTGCATATAAACGTACTATGCATATTTTTAACTAGGCCTACTTAAAAAAACATGGATTCAAACAAAATCTTCGAGCCATCAATCATCGGTGCTGGAACTAAGTCATGTTTACCAGAGCGTTCATTGTACTTAACAAGAATAAGAAACATAATCTATCCCAAAATCATCCATATCTAACCATTTTAACAAAATAAACTGAGAACATGTTGTGCAATTTCTATACATTTTGTCATCTTATCATAGCTTGGTTAGAAAATGAAATAATTAATTGGTATATTAGCATATCGATTTTTAAATTAGGATATTCTATGCTATTAGCGACCACTAATCCAGCATCAACAAATGTCATAGTTGGAAATAATTTATTAGACTTAGCCACCTATATGCTATAAAATAACAATAACATTTCTAATAACCGGCTATTTGCTAAACTTTATAAGCAAAACAATTCGGTAATCTACGTATTTTCAACCCTAACGATAACCAATGCAATCATTTAGCGGATTGTTGGCACTGTATGCAAATATGAATAAAAAAACAATAAAGGAATTCTACTAATAATCCTAATTTGAATATCCGTTTTATTATAGAAAAATCTAACAATATCATATATTTACATATTTACTAGACTGTTAGAAAACGCGTGCGCTATGAGACTTTATGCGTGCTTACCGTCTGCGTGTGCACAGGTTGTCGTGTCAGGTAACTATCACCAAACTAACAAATAGCAGCTCTCAATCCACACGACGTCCTGTGTCGCAACACACTCCAAATTGGCAGATTAGAAATAGAGGGCGAACAATTCCACGCAAGAATGTGGGAGTAATGTTGAATTCCACTCGTTTCTATGTATTTTATTATTTATTTCTGTGCGCGTAAATTCCCTATTTATCCTATTCGCACACACGCGTGAGTCATAGCTGTTCCCCCCTCTGGCGCGAAATTAAGCTTCTCCTGTTCGTGACTGAAAAAATATGAAAAAACCGCCCGCCGTATTTCACAACAGACGTGGCACCTTTTGGTGACAGGGAGAATTTTGTTGAGCAGATGTAATTGTCATGAGCTTTGTATATCTCAATTAAGATCTTCCATTACGAAGGGATTTAGTTTCAAGTGTCACTCTGGCGGATCATGTTGAGCTGATAATAGGCAACAAGACTTGCGAAATGCGACAAAATTAGTTTGGACAACAGCTAAGATCTTTGAACTTTTGATATATTATTTCTGCTCAGTTTGATTCTGGGGAGACGTAGTCCATCCGTGAACATTATAACAGAAAAACAGACATGGGATTTTTTTCATTCATTTTTGGGGGGTAGGCTAGTTATATTCCATTGTAGTCATGTCATACATGTTGGGTTCGATTATATTTGTGTCAAATTAAGATCCTGACTGGGACAACAGAGACCATTAAAATACAAAGCCTTCACCTACGTCACAGATAAATATTCCACGAATAATGTGATTATTTATATGAATATTTCTTTCTGAATGTTCCAGAAACTAAACATGTACTGTTCAGGTCCGGATAGTTGCTAGCAATTCGAAGAAAAGTAGGAGAAAACCTGCGGACACGTTTGACATGTGCTCTAGGTCGTGGGAGATCATCTGTTGGATTGCGACGCTAGGAGTGATATGTTGATTCAAGACCACCAGGTGGCGGTGTCGACTGCACTAATGCATTTCACGACAATACCCAATAGATTGATGTCTATTCCAGACGTTTTTAGGGTAGGGTAAACGCATATGACATGAACACTTTGCTTTATGAACACGTTCATGTTGTTGTTTTGCCATTGAAATCAATTTTTTTGAATCGTACTATGTACATTGAAAATGTGCCTGTTTTCATAATGCTATAGCTAAATAATTAGTCTTTTTACATAATGTACATCTCTACTCTAATGTTGACCTCTATAGCAAAAGAAGCACTTGACACAACACTAGAATGCATAAACAATTGTTTAGCAAATGTTCTCTACAGTCTCGTCATGAACTGATAGCAGATGATTGGCCATGAGTGAATGACCTTCATATACATTTTCAACTAAAGGTTAGCTACATGGTGGGAAACATATTAATTTAAATAGACTACATAAAATGCAAATAAGTCTGTCATTATTTTGTGTTTCATGATATAGGGTTTATAGACGTTACAAAATCAAATGTGAAAGTGACCGAATAGTGAAATATTATGTAAAAAGTGAATAAGAAAATAACATGTTTTTTTATGTGGGAAAGACGTTAAGGTAATTCACTTCCCAAACCTCAGGTCTCCAATGGGAAGTCTTTGGTCAACTCTTCTGCTTTCACTATATATCTTTATTCAGTTAACCATCCTATTTTTATCTGTTTTGTTTCCCCTGTCAGGATTGTCCGTTAGGTAGTTGTTAAGTATAAGGGCTCAACATTTCAGAACTGCCTAAGAAAATAAGCAGGAGTTCTGTGGAGTATATGTGCATGGGGGTGTGTGGAAAAAAATACAAATATTTGTCCTTGGGGTTCCACATTTCTGGTCAAGTATGTTTCTTCTGGAATATACTGACCCTTTTGTACATGAGCAGGATTTTCAATGTATGCCGTCCCTACTAGTTTGGCTGCCCACAAAAAATGGCCACTGGCAATTTTTTGCAATAAATAGTGCCCTTTTCATTTATTTAGTTCAGGATTTTGGTTAATGAGGTACTTGTGTATTTTGATGTCTCTGCATGCTAGCTGCCTGAAATCCAGAACGGCAGCTTCATTGTTTTAATGGTTGCGGTTCTACTTGAAGCGTACTTTGTTAAGTGGTCTAACCATTTGTCCAAAGAGTTAAAGAACACTTTATATTGGACTGTTCAATTCTGTTTCCTTCAGATCTTAAAATACATTCATGCCAGTAGTATTACTTATGTGAAATAAATCCTGTTTCTTGGATCTCTGAACATTACATTTAATTCTGTTATTTACAGGACATGTAACATCAACAACATTTATAAATTGGTGTGTTCTTCATCTGAGGATGTTGAGGAGGAGGAACAGCATTCTGAGCTCTGAGCAGAGTCTTCATCACTCCCAGAGTCCCCTGAACCATCTTCATCAGTGGAACCTGAACCATTGTCATCACTATCATCAGAAGTCTCATCTTCATATTTGCTGCCATATTTGTCTTGCTCTGATGAAACATCATGTCAGAATAAAGCAGTAAAGTGTACGTCACAAAGTTCCCAGTAAAAACCTACAAATATTAATTAGTTACTTATAATAATTAGCTGTTAGCTGTTCAATTGAATTACTTTATTATCACGATAGCATAAATATATGTACATAATAAAAGTATAGCGACATAGACATGACAGATCTAATTTCCAAGAAAAAATATAGACCTCTATAAACAGCTGTGCTATATATACAGTGTGCATCACTATCTATGATTATGTCTTTGGTGAGTCTACAATGTCTTGTACATGGTAATGTATGTAAAAGAGAACTAAGTTGTAAGTAGAACAGGATGATAATCATTAAATCAGCAGAGTGATTCATCTTGCCCACTGAGAACATCAGCTGTGTCAGTGCAGGGCAGAAACAAAAGCCCACACACATCGTTTCTCTTTTTTTGTCCAGAATCAGAGTTGCTGTGGGCACTTAAATGCATTCTCACAGCTACTGTCACAAAGCCACAGTGTGTAAAAGTAATTTGCTTTAATAGCCTTTTAGTGTGTGTGTATGTGTCTTGCACTGGGCGCCTTACCTCTCTGCAGCTTCTCCTGGATGAGAAGAATGAACTGTCTGGCCTCTGGATTTTCTGGTTCATAGATCAGAACTAGAAAAAACACAGCACAGAGACACTTTTCATCCACATGTTTCACTAACTAATTAGCAGGCATGAAAAAAACTGTCCTGAAAGTTGTGAAAAAAAATTATATATAAGAATAAATTGTATAAGAAAGTCTTATTTAAAGACATACTCATCTGACACAGTTTCTTTGCCAGCACAAAGTCTTTCTCCATCACAGACTTTAGAAACTGTCACAAAATGTATAGTTTAGGAATAGAGACACAATTAGCTACAATAGCATTACATGTTCATCAGAGTAACATAGGAGTTTGTCTGACCTGAACTGCAGAGTTAATTTACCTCGGCCATCAGCTCCAGTGGAGCCCTGCATTGTTCCTCATCATCATCAGCATCAACATCCTCATTTTTATTAGTGTGCTCTTCCTCTCCTTCTGGCTCTAGTGGTTGGATGGGCTCTGCCAGAATAGGGGCACACGCTAAAAGTTGCAGAAATTAATCTTCTGTTAAAAAAATCAAACCTAGATCCGGACATACCAATGAATTACCTACCAATTTTGAACCTCCTGTTCCTCTCAAAAATTGTAGAAAAATCTGTCTCAATACAACTTACTGCCTTCCTAAATACAATGATATTTATTAAAAACTCCAGTCCGGTTTTAGACCTCATCATTTTATTGGCTTCGGATAAAGTTTCTGAAAGAATCTCTCCTATTGCTTCTTCATCTTAGTGCTGCCTTTGACACTATTGATCACTCCCTTCTCTTGGAAAGATTGGAGACCCATGTTGGGCTACGAGGACATGTTCTCGACTGGTTTAGATCTTATTTATCAGATCATTTGTTTGTGTGAATGGCCTATCCTCAAACAAATCAAAGGTATGCTTTGGAGTTCCTCAAGGCTCGGTTTTAGGACCACTTTTGTTCTCACTATATATGCTGCCTCTGCGTGATGCCATCTGAAACCATAATGTAATTTTTCAGTGTCATGCTGATGACATGCAGCTGGATATTTCGATGAAACATGGAGAAGCACCTAGGTTAGCTACTATGGAAGCATGTGTTTCAGACTTCCGAAAGTGGATCTTAAACTCAAATACAACTGAAATGCTAGTTTCTTGCTGGGTGTTTGTAAAAGCACTTTGTGACAACTTTGTTGTAAAAAGGTCTTTATACAATAAATGTGATTGATTGATTGTTAGGTTGAGGGTGGTTCGGGTCGAGGGCTGCACATACACTCCTGCACCATAATTCAGAATTCTCAACATTTTCAGCAGTTATGCAAAACACAAACGGTTCAGCTCTTCCTAAGAATCTATTGAATCTATCTATAGCCGTGGCTAACCTCTTCTACACCTGCCATTCCTTACCCACCTGCTCTGGTTGAAGCTGACTGCTTAGGTTTCCTGGGGCACATCTTTGGGTCATGACTGTGGCTCACAGGCGGTCTTGCCAATCCAATGCTAATGTTTTTCTCACCGACTGCACAAAGCACTTCCAATCTCACCTTTGAAGAGTCCTAAGTGAGAAAATAACACATTTGTGGTATGCAGTCAAACACATTCAATAGATTGGGATTTGGGGGGGTTTCTTCTTGATTACCCACCTTCACAGGTTGTGTTACTGCTTGTGTGGGAAGGACCCTTCTAAAAAACAAAAACATCAAAAATTTCAATCTCTTCAAAATAATGTGAAATGTGTAAATACGGACCTAATTACAGGTTATTTAATCATTTGTAAATCCATTAAAAACAAACATTTAATTTTATTACATTGTACAAAAAAGTTCAATAACTGTGCCACTAGTTATCAATTACACATTGTGCTCCCCACTAACATTGGAAAGCACAAGTAAAAACATTGGTAAACATAATCCTAACGGACTATGAGAAAATTGCCTTTGCTATTTATCCTCAAATCATTCACAAAAATGTAGGTTCAATAAAAAAAATTGAAACAAATAAAAAATATGAAAAGAAACCACCCATTTAAAATCTAATTCATTCCCATTTATATTTTACCATTTTAAGTTCACCTAAATCATTAGGAACACTTAAGGATAAGGTAGAACATTTACTTACACCTTAACCAAACACAGTTAAACACAGTTTTTCTTAAGTCAATTAGCATCACTACTTTATTTTAGGAATGTGGAATGTCAGAATAATAGTAGGAAAAATTACTTATTATTATTATAATGCATGGATTATGGATTAACCTAAGTGTGTCAGCCACGACTTACCCTATTTCGCTGGGATAAACTGTAAATATAAGGTGAAACACAGACCAAATTCCCAATTTTTCTCTCACCATGGGAAAGACCCAAAGATCTAGTACTGATGTGCGACAAAATGGTTGTTGAGCTGCACAAATCAGGAAATGGCTATTAGAAAATAGCGGTTGAAATTTCCACTAAATGTGCAATAATTAGACAGTATTAAGCATTGGAGTTGTTAACAATCGGCCTGGGAGAGGACATGTGTCTTCATTGACCCTACCCACAGTGAAAAGGATGGTTTTGTGGACAAAGAAGCTCCAAAGATCACAGCTGAATAATTACAGACTTTACTCTCCAAAAACCTACAATGAGACGCCTACATAGCCACACGTTGTTTGAGAGAGTTGCCATAACAGAGCCTTTGCTGTCATCAAACAACACACTCAAGTTTCCTACAGTTTGCCAAACATTACTGGAAACAAACACCATAGGTGGGTTTGGCTTTGATAGAAAGATAAGCCATGCAGGAAAGTACCTCTTCCCCACTGTGAAGTACATTGGTGAATCTTTGATGCTGTCGGCTGTCCAAAGGCCTTGGACAACATGTAATGATATATATGGTATCAAGACCTCGATCAAGTACCAGCAGATATCAGATGAAAACCTTGCTATCTTTGCCAGGATGCTTAAATTGGGCTGTGGTTGGATAATACAATAATCCAAAACACACCTCAAAATCCACACAAAATAGTTCACTGACCACAAAATCAAGGTTTTGCCATGGCCATTGCACCTCCATGATCTAAACCTGACAGAAAACCTGTGGGAAGACCTGAAGATGGAGAGTCCACAGCTGTGGACCTCAGAATATGAGAGATCTAGAAAGATTCCATAATTATAGGAGAAGTCTCAGAGCTGTTATCTTGACATAAAGAGATTGCACAAAGTATTAAATGAAGGAGTGCCAATAATTGTGGCACACATTAATTTAAGAAAAATATATGTTTTATGATAAGAATGTTTATTTCCTTGCAATAGTTTTTTTTGTTCAAGGTAGATTTGTAATGATATTGTGACTGAGGTCCAAAAAGGTAACATTGGATGGACAATGTCACAGTCATTTTCAGGGCGCCCCAGTGACATTTGATTAGGTTCAAGTCCAGGGGCTACGGGTCCTCTTAAGGACAAACACAGAATGGTTCCAAAGCCACTCCTGTTTTGTCTTGGCTGTGTGCTGTGGTTTCAGTCCAGTTGGAAGGTGAAACTTTACCACATACTGAAATCCTGTGAACAGGTTTTCTTCAAGCATCTGCACCGTTCATTTAACCCCTAATCCAGATTAGTTTCCTTGTCTTTGTTGCAGAAAAAACATTCCCATGATTCACATTAAGGATGGTATTGGCCAGGGGATTAGTCTTAGCTGTCTCTCTGGTTGCCTGCAGACATGACGCTTCCCATTTAGGCTAATGTGTTAAATCTTGGTTTTATTATTGGATGATATTTGCCCAGAATGATATTGAACTGTTATGCGTTCACATTTTTTTGGAAGGTGTTCTCGAGGTGTGGCTTTAAACAATTAACTCTGCCCTTTCCAGTGGCACTAGACTATGAAAAATGAACGCACCCAATGATTGACATATTTAAGGCGATGCATTTTGAACCCAGAAACCAAATGCTTGTTTAGTCCAGCTTAGTTTTAGTTTGATTGAATGTTATGCAATTTTTGTTTACACACTTGACTCATGGGGTAAATTCTTACCGAGGTGTAGCCGTTGTAGGATTTGACACCACTGCTTCTAGAATCAAAATGCACACCAGATTATCAGGTCACTTATGTCAGGATCTCAGTACGTATAAGCCTACTGGTCAGAATGAAAAATCCTAGCAATGATTGCAAATACCAGATGTTTACACATTGAGTACGCTAATTACCTTTCTGAGTGCTTGTCTCAAGCTGTTTATGGACCACCTATACCGACAGATGGCAGGGACAATATTATGTGCATCTAATCATTTACATAAAAAGGTAAACGTTTCCAAATACATATGCAATATGCGTTGTAGATCTATTTCGTTAATATACTAATTGACCATTTTTTCCCGAAAATTAATGAATGTTTCCAACAAGTCCGATATAAAACGTGTTTTATTGCTTTACCTGTTTCTGTGGAACCTTGGAGGACTTTCCGTAACATTCTAGCCTGGAAACAACATAGGAGACTTATAATAATAATAAGACGGACATATCGCTACAAATATAGCCATATAGCTCAGAGCTATCACTAAGTTGAACGAATGTTTGACCTAATTACATCGATACTTAGGTAAACTATTTCATTGTTTTCAAGCACCGTTTTTTAAACATATACAGCAATACCCCACATTGTTTGTAAGCAAACAACGCTTGCGAGTATTGTAGGTACAATACTGTTTTGAAATGCCATGCTCACTCACTTGTTCATCTAGCCGACTCGATCCTATCAACTTTAGCAATTTGAGAACGTTTCCTTTAATTTGTATAACATCGGCGACTTTTTAGGAACATGACATTACCATGCTCGAAGTGTTACTTGCAAGGAAGGCTTACTAGTAAGGAGCGCATAAACGTGAGAGAAGCACAACAATACCTCGTTTCCATGACAACGGTTAATGTCCACTGAGTTCCTGAACGTAACTGTCGTGTTCAGTGTTGCCAACTCCTCAGTAAGGAAAGTAGCTATTGGCTGTCCAAAAAGTCGCTAGAAGTCGCTAGATGACGTCATCGCCTAACTTGCATACCCCACCTCTTTACATTCAATTGTGATGGACGCTGAATGAAAGGAATAACGTTGTGGGAGAGACAAAAAGTGAGCAAAAAACACCCTAAATATGTTTAGAACTACAAATGTGTTTTTTAATGTCGCAACTCCAACCCTACTACTTTATCCGGGCTTGGTACAAGCAAAAGTGACCCAAAAGAGATACTCTGGTGGAGTTATATATTTTTTATTGCATTTTTTTGTTTAGTTTCCTTAAATTGGGTTTGTTTTTTTAATGTAAGCCAGATCAGTCATCCGCGGCTTCACGCATGCGCGATTCATTTGTAGTCTGGACGTGGAAGGGTGAACATCTTCTGCTCTGACTGCAGATGGGAGGGACTACTGCGGAGGTATTGGGCGGCTTCTGAGTGCTTTCTGCTTTTGTACGGGGGTGGGGAACACGGTAGCACCTGCTGCTGGTAGAGAACAGTATTAGAGTAAGAGCGATAGAAATTGGAATCACTCGCATGTGCGTATGAGACGGGGTGCAGATAAACGGAGCACAGAAGTAGTAGACTACAGAAACTGTGGGCATTGGGGTGGTGCCTCACTTGATCTGCAAAAATATATAGGGTGTATTTAGTTTATGGTTTACGTTCAAAACCTGTAATGAAAGGGTGGCACATTTGATACATTTTACTGTCGCCAAAAGTATAAACGGTTTAAATAAGCTGTGCCTGCAGCACGAATTGAATTTGAATTGCATATCAATCAGTTGCAATATGCAATGGATATTGGCACCAATGAAACTTTAGCTATTACATTACAATATTTTTACAGCACGATGTCTTTGTGGCTTTGAAATTAATGTATAAGCTAGGCCTACTCAGCAGGTGGTACACATAAACAAGTAAAAATGACTTAATTGAATTACTGTCAGAGTAAAAATATAAAGCACACACAACCAAATAGTCTGTACAGGGCCATAGGTATACAATTTCACAAATATATATGACATAGCAATGACTTGCAGAGTCGTGCTGATAAATTTCACTTTCTAACCTGAAAAGGTAAACACATCTGAGTGACAGGTCAAACTATATACCAGTCTCAGACACTATTCAAATCATTCAGCATAAAATGAAATGGGCCCTCACAGAATATTTGCTTCACTCTTATTTTTGACTGAGACATTGAAACGCAGTTAAGCAAGAAGTCTTTCCTCGTGTGTAGCGCTGTCAGTTTATGGCAGGTTCAGCTCAAGACAGGCTGGTAGAGCTAATGAGAGGCCCATTTGATGATTTATATGTGTCCACTACCTTTCAAAGATCAACTGAGCCATGTAGGTCCACACACAGTAGTACGGACACGTGCTCAAACACTCTGGGTAATTACCCAGTGCTTTGGTCCTTAATGAGGCAGCTGATACTAAATGCTCCCTTGGGTATACTACCACCCACTGCTATGTTCTGGAACCGTGGTTGTGTTGTCATGTTCTGTGTCAAAGTGTGTGTTAATGACAGAAAAGTAACGGTGGCTTCGAAAGAAACCAAAGTTGCATCAACAGTGTGCATTGTATCAGCCGCCAACCTCATAGGATACATTAGGTTTTTTTTGTGGAGTCTAATAGGTGTAACATCATCATCATCCCAGCTGCCCCCCTAACGATGACAATGTCTAGCAGCCAAGTGTGAGACACAGATAGACAGATTGAATGCTTGAATAAAACAAACAGGCAAACTCACACAAACATACACACACACACCTGTCATAGGTTGATTTAAGATAATGGGAAAATATATTTTAGACAGATAATATGATAACAGAATAATTTCATACCTCAGTGATTTCTCTTGGAGCCTACTCACAGTGTGTGTGTGTGTGTGTGTGTGTCATAAGATGTATATGCTAGGGCTCAGAATACATTTTGACGAAGAGGGCAGGTGCACAGCAAACTGTTGTGAGCAAGAATATAATCTCCATCACCTTCTGTCAAAGCTGTTCATGTGACATCACCATGCTGGAAATGGAAAATTCTGCTATAACAATTGGGACATTTACATCATTGTAGGTGCTGGATAGTAAAAAGCAAAGACGATTGATCATAGTTAATATAAAACATTGCTTTATCTGTTTATCTGTATGACGCCATAAAACACATTTTCACAAAATCACAGATTTAGTATAGGTTTCACTGCTGATGTCACAATGCATGCAACAACAATGGAGTAAAACAAATCACTGTGGATAATCTTCTTTGTTACACACACTCACCAAGCATGTGTTTGATTGGCTATCTGGTGTATGGCTGTCCCCATGCTTCACTGCACCAGGAAAGCAGCAGCTAATTATGCAAATTGCAATCAGAGGAGCTGATTTTAGAGAAAAGATTATTACTCCACTATAGCTGTTACCAAAGTGGATGCGTGTGTGTGTTTCTGACATCAACAGCCCACCGAGCAAAATATATAGATGTGCATTCAGAATTAGGACATCATGCATCAGAGGAAAGTGGACAGCGACAGTTAGGCAAACAAACAAGTGTGTTAGTGAAACGTCCATTAGACAATGTATTTTGATATCCTGCATTGAAATCCATTTCCCTTATTTATTCTATGTACATTCATATAAATGTGAGATTCACATTTAGTTTGCCATAAAAGGAACAGGAAACTACCAGGTCCTCTCCAATGTAATTGCCTCTCCAGTTATCATATTTATGGACTGCTGATGGTCTCTCGCTCCCTCCCCCTCCCACTCTCTCTCTCTCTCATTCTCTTTGTCTATTGGATGATAACAATCACCCACATAAGCAGGCCCATACAGTCAACAGTCTAAAGCAATCACACGTGAAGGAGCCCTAATGGCCCTACATTGGCCAAGCTAGCAGTCTTATTAGAACATTTCTACCAAACACGTTGAAGAAACTATCAGTGTGTTTTTTATTGTCATTGCTGTGTGACTGGGTGGGGCCTAGGAAGTGTGTGTGTGTGTGAATGTAAGGAGGACATAAACAAAGGGATTGATTTTAGTGTAACCTTGGTGTGATATGTTAAACAGTAATCTGTACGTGTGTGTGTGGGTGTGTGATGATGGTTTTAAGCCCAGAGAAAAAACTAGCCACAGGTACTGTTCTGAGACCATAACCACAGGCACAAACTGAATCAGTCAGGGCCGCGGGAAGTGGGGGTGCTGGGGGTGCTGCAGCACCCCCTATTGGGGAGAGGGAGATTGTTTTTAATGTATTAAAAATATTTAGCACAATTTTTTAATTCCTTATGAATATTTTAGGAAATTATTTTTTAAACACATAGGCTATTATTACGTGTATTTTGGATTTTAATTTAATTATTTTGAGGCCTAATCAACACAGGTTCGGAAGTTACGTTGTCAACGTCAGGCAGGCAGTGATCGCCAAGTAAAGAGCTTTCCCGAATCCCGCTCGTTCCATACAGCAACAGACAGACTCGTACATTTAAATAATCGAATAACAGAAACAAGGAGTAAAATGTCATAGAAACAGAAATGGATTTCGGATTTCTTTGAAAAACCACCACCAGTGATAAAAACCACTAGTACCGCAACAATGACAACGGAGAGTAGCCTGAGTGAGGAGACTGTCCGCCCGCCTCTGCTTGCAGTTGCACCGGCAGGCCCAGCCCTAGCACCCGCAACCCAACCTACTAGCGTGATTGGATTAGACGAGCCCTTCCAGCCAACATCTAGTTTAAAATTTCCTGCCCGGCGTTGTGGTAATGAAACGTTCTCACGATCTCTGGCCTCGACATTTGGACACCTGTAACCAGGGCACCTTGCCTGTAGCTCAAAATAAGAGAATGGTGCCTCTGCCTGAAGTTGCACCTTGTAGCATTTATTTTTTAGACAACAAGTGGGATCAGATTTGACTAGCCAAGCAATTGTAAGTACTACATTTTATTATTTTTGCAAGTTGGTGGGGACGGAAAGTGTTATTTTGTGCGTGTGTTCTTTGGGTAATGGATGTGGAGATTGGAGAACTGTTTAAACGTGCTTAAATAGTCAGAGATTATTTCCTTGTGGTGTGCGTAAAAGGATTTTGGAGCATATATAGTTGCGTCACTTGCGTGTGACATAAACGTGCAGTGACTCAGGTTCTTGAATCATGCCAGCTGACCAAATCGATTGCATTGTTATAGCGTTGTTGTGAAGTTTCATTAATATTATTATATGTTGTATGTAAATATGTTGTATGTATTTCTGGAGTTGTAACAAAAGTAATTCCACCCTGGGATTACTAAAGTGTTTCTGATTCTGCTTCTGATTAATAGCGCATATATTCATCTGAGAGCTGATGATGTCTGTGTTTCAGACCCTGGCTGTGTGCACTGAAGTCAGTGTATATGGCAATAAAGAAGTGAATCTCAATTTATTTATTTTTAAGACATATTTTAAATAGGCCTATAGGCTCATAGTTTTTTTGTAAAAAAAATAAATCACAGCACCCCCTGTTCAAAATTACTTCCAGCGGCCCTGGAATCAGTGTGTGTATATGTGTTGGGGCATCAGTAAGGGAACTGTTTGGTCTACTAGATGAGCAGCCCTGTTTCTGTCCTTGTAACACGAGCCTAGGGCTGTTATTGTTAATCAGAATAACACTACGGATCCCTCGTATAGAAAAATCTAACTTTCACAGAGAGTGACCTTGAGGTGTATTACCCCCCCTGTGTGTGGATTCACAGAGTCCATATTGTTCACATCTGAGTTTCAGACTGGTTGCCACAACAATGTGTGAAATGACACCATCCTTTCTTTTTAGATAGTAAATGTGTACCCCCGCTTCATTAGTGATTCTATAAGACCCCCCAAACATCCCTGTGCCAGACATCTGTCTGTCATGAATGGACTCACTCGTCTTTCTCCCTCCGTTTTCTCCCTCTCTATCTTATCTGACGTCTTTCCATCTATTTCCACATTGCTTCTCAAATACTTTTTTTATCTCTTAATTTTCTCTCTCGCTCCATCTCTGCCTCAACGTCTAATCACTCTCTCCATTGACTTTCCGTCAGACCATGTCCATTTTTATCTATTTTTCAAACATTGGTTTCTCTTCACTTGTCTGTTCATTCTTGCCTTATTGATAAACACACACACAGACACACACAGACACACACAGACACACGCACCGACTTCCATCTCCATGACCAAACTGTAAGCCGACTACTTCACATAAATCAGACTATGTTTATATTGTACACCCGTGCATTTTGAATGTATTGAATTAAAATCATACCGAACTCATTGCTTAGATGTCTGGGTGAATACGTTTCCTCTCTGAGATACCTTCAGGACCCCAGAGAGTGAGCACTCACACATCTATTCCCTTCACACTCACTCAATCAGTCAGTCCCCAGTCACTTCTGGGAAGAAACTAAAGACACCGACTGACAAACATCCTCATTCCACTCTCCTCTCCTCACTAAGATGGACGACCTCTTCCTGTCTATTCCTCCGCCAGTGTTTCCGAAATGAAAAACCCCGTTAGGAGAGTGCAGATGGTGGGATGTCTCAGAGCTGGAGAGCAGCTAGACAACACCAGCTGGCTCCGTGTATCACCAGACTGAACTGGAACTGATGAGAAGTTGTCTTACTGGTATAACGTCCCATTGCTTTAGCATCAGTGACAGTTATTAAACTGGATATTGTTACCTTAGGGTAAAGGGGTGTGTGTGTGTGTGTGTGTGTGTATGTGTGTGTGTGTAGGTGAAGGGGCCTGAGTGATAGATGGTTTTACAGGACGAGTGTGAATGATGAGGCATTTTGATTGACAGGTGTATTAGCAATTTCAAATTGCTTCAGGGACATATACTGCGCTATATTTAGTCAGGGCATTGAAGACAAATGGCAGGTTTTCAAAAGCTGTAGGTTCATCAAAGTGGCTAAGAAGGAATTCACTTGGATAGTTGACATTATAAGAAAGGTGGTTCCTCTTCTGAATTAAAAGATGACACATCATGGGTAGGACATCACATGAGTTTTTTACCTTACTATGATTGAGCAGGTTTATGATAGCAATAAGGCCTCTTGGGTGTTAATGGTAGATGTTGAGCCCAGCACTACGGTTGGAGATGTGATTAATAGGGTTAAACCCTGGCGGTCGTAAAGAAAATACTGTTCCAGCTAAATGACAACTTCATATGGAGCTTTAAAATATGGAAGACTTAAGTCATAAATCAAAACCGTCTGGAATCTCTGAATGAAACTGTCTGCTCTCTCTATTTTCTCAGGCTCTATATCTCTGTCAGATTCCCTCCTGTAATCTTTCACTTCTCTCCCTTTGTCTCTTTCCCTAGTCTGATTCTCTCATTTCTCCATCTCCCAATCTCTCCATTAACTCCTCTAAACTCCAATCATCGCCACACAGAAACCATACATCTTTTACCAAAATGACCTGTGTCTACCTGTCTCTGTGTGTAGCTTCTTGTGTGTGTGTTGCTGTGTGTGTGTGTGTATGTGTGTGTGTTGCTGAGTGTGTGTTATAGCAGTGGGTGTGTGTTGCTGTGTGTGTGTTATAGCAATGTGTGTGTTATAGCAGTGGGTGTGTGTTGCTGTGTGTGTGTGTGTTGATGTGTGTGTTATAGCTGTGTGTGGGTGTGTGTGGCTGTGTGTGTGTTGCTGTGTGTGTTATAGCAGTGGGTGTGTGTGGCTGTGTGTGTTATAGCAGTGGGTGTGTGTGGCTGTGTGTGTGTGTTGCTGTGTGTGTTATAGCAGTGGGTGTCTGTGGCTGTGTGTGTGTGTTGCTGTGTTTGTTATAGCAGTGGGTGTGTGTGGCTGTGTGTGTGTGCCTGTGTGTGTTATTGCAGTGGGTGTGTGTGGCTGTGTGTGTATGTTCTGCGGCCATCGGCCATCGGTCTTCTCCCACAATAACCCATGTGAGTAGTGATAAGGCCGGGGACATTACTGAACGTGTGTTCAGATCACACACACACGCCTCCTCTAATATTTCACATGAGGGAGAAAGGAGGGCATACATCACTCTGTCAGAGGATGAATAGAGAGTCGTGCCTGTCTTATCTCGTCCCACACAGTCCCCGTCAGAGATTTAGAATACGCACACGTAATGTTTCTCTCCCTCCTATGGGCTCAACTGATGCTGGAGGTTTGGTCTTCCTCTTGTTTCAATGTATTCAATATAAAGTGGTTAGAACAGTATAGTTAGAGGCCATTGTGATTGATCGAGGGGATACAGAGATGATAGGAGACAGTGATAGAAAAATCACACTCACTGTGGAATTGAGAGCAAGCACAATATACCTTGCCACTATTTATTTCTAATTTCTTCTCCTATTTCTCCTCAGGTAACTGTTCTGCTTATATTGAGTTTGTGTGTGTATGCGTTTTATGTGTTGTGCTTGTGTGTTATGTCACCTGATAAACAACCTAAACTTGCCGCAGTGTCACACCCAAAACATAAATGACACCCTAGAAAAAATATATATGGACACACACAAACACATGCAAAAACACAAACACACAATGGGCTAAAAAGAGTGGACCGAACTAGGTGTCACACCATGTACGTGGTGTAGTGTAGTGAAGCCAGTTGCAGAGCCAGTAATCCGTTTGACACACGTTTATTCAACAATCAAAAGTAAAACATACCGAGAACGGCAACAAAAATGCTAACTGGGTTGACTGAAATGAAAGTGCGCATATAGAGTCTTATAAATACACATTCCCCAAACCACAATAGCTCAGGACACTCAGACTGAGGGGGGAGGGGCCACTCGTCCGGGCACTCACGCTGAGGTGGCTTTACCAGCACTTCCTTCTCTGCACCGGGCGTGGTTGGCGTTTCTTCACCACCTGCTGGCTGGGCCCAGCGGCCCCCCTAGAACACCCCTCTAGCACCCCCCCCCAAAATATTTATTGGGGGGCCTTGACCAGTTCTTTGGGGGACCGCAAACCCATTGTGGCTAGCCCTGGTAGCCTCATCTGCCCGACCCAGCCGACGTCTGATGTTGCTGGGACTAGTCGACTGCGGACGGGATCCCATAGCAGGGCGTCTTCCAGGGAGTCCTCCTCCACTCTCTCGTATACTGACTCGTCATCATCTCATCTCCGATGAGAGGGAGTCGGACCCCCAATCACCCTGCCAGGTGTAGCGCTGCTCTTGCTGCTCCGTGGGGTGACGGTGAGCTTCATACCTCGGAGCGCTATAGCTTGCCCCTCCGAGGAATCCACTCACTGTCCGGCTCTGCTAGCTTTCGTGGAGGCTTAGCATTCTGTCACACTATGTACGTGGTGTAGTGTGGTGAAGCCAATTGCAGAGCCAGTAATCTGTTCGACACACGTTTATTCAACAATCAAAAGTAAAACAAACCGAGAACGGCGACAAAAATGCTAACTGGGTTGACTGAAATGAAAGTGCGCATATAGAGTCTTATAAATACACATTCCCAAAACCACAATAGCAACCCACATGGAAAAAACCTATATAAACATATATGTTTTAATATAGGTTTTGATATATGTTTTTAATATATGTGACATATAAAATTGGCCGTTTTCCTATATTATATGTACATATATGTGCATATATGCACCTAACATATATGCACCTAACATATATGCACCTATATGCACCTAACATATATGCACCAATATGTTAAATTATTGAAATCCATAGCTACTATGCAACATAAATAAAAGCCCAAAATGTAGAAATGTACATTATTTATTTACTTAAGAACAATCAAATAGAACAAAAACAAGACAAAAAAGACAGTGTTGAACTTATGTTGCGCTCAACGGTAAATGCGTGAATTGGAAATAAACAGGCTATCTTTATTTTCAGAATCATTCGGAACAACTCAAACGTGCTCACAGATCTTCAGCTGCTGCAGTCAACTAAGTCACTACGTCAAAGACGTATTACACGTAATACTCAAACACCAAAACTAATCTGTTACCGTAATACAACGAGTAAGAGCGCAATACTTCAACAGACTTCATCAGGAACCCAAAGTGCTTACAGTACAGCTGCGATTGGAGACATCTTGTATGTACATATAGGTCTTATTTGTGGATATAAAGAAGCAATACAGGAGACCTATATGGCTTGTATCCTTACGAAACAAAAGTATACTTTAAGTTCATTTTTGTGAGTATACTTAAGTTTAAAAAGTATACTTTTATTAAGGTACTAAAGTACTTATTTATATACTATTTTTATACTAAGTAGACTAAATTGGCCCACTTTTTAGTTTATTTAGTACACTTTAGAGTACACTTAGTTTATTTTAAGTATACTTTTAAATACTTTAAAGTAACCCGTGTAGTGTACTTTTAGTTTATGAAGTAGACTTCTTAAAGTACTTAAAAGTATACTTTTGTATACTTAAAAGTAACCTGTGTAGTGCACTTTCAGTTCATGAAGTACACTTCTTGAAGTACTTAAGTATATATTTGAATACTTTCAAGTGCACTTTCAACTCATGTAAGTACTTCAAGAAGTAAACCTAATAAATGTTAATTTACTATGATTTACTAATAGATTTAAACACATAGTATAACTGTACAAGCCATGTTTGTCAAGTGAACCTTAAACAATACTCTAACAATCAGTGCCATGTGTCTGGTAGGAGTTCCACTTGAAACTTTAGAATATACTTTTGTCTTCAAGTGTAATTAACATCTTTAAAATAAAGTAAATACAGTACATATTCAAAATACCTAAATAAATCTTGAGGCAAGACACACAATGTATGTGTTTTCATAAATATTTTCATGAGATAATATTGTCAAAGCTACATTAAAGGGGGATAAACCAGCTATGAACACTTAAAATGTTGATATATACATTGTAGAACTATTTTGAACTCTAAATGTTAAAATAAACATGGTTATTTTATTTAACAATATGCTTCATTTTTGTACATGAAATGCATGCTCACATCTTTTCTGCCTTTACTTGTCTGAAGCATTCATTGTTGCACTTCTTGTGCAAGATCCTCTGGACATCTTGCACTGTTATTTCTTCAAATTTCTCCCTAGCATGCCCTGTAAAAAAAACACAAGACAACAAGCAAACATGATTCATATATTTAACCTTTTATCGGAATTTGTGAAATTGCGCAATATTAAATTAGGATTCCAAATACACACTTGCGTGAAACATACCAAGGCAGATGAATTGTCGCCCCATTTACTGTTCGTATTGTGTACGTCTTCCTCTTCACTGCTGGGATCAGTTACGTCTTCCTCTTCACTGCTGGGATCGGGTACATTGTCCTCCATGCTGTTGGGATTGTGTATGTCATCATCCTCTTCATTACTGAGATTGGGTATGTCTCCCTCTTTGCTGTTGGGATCAGATACAGAGTAATCTGCATTGGCATTAACTTCCTCTGAAGCCTGAAGAAATGAGAAAGGGTAAGGTACATCGTTTAATTTATACTATAGCCGTTAAATGCAACATCTTATAAACACCCAGCGTGTTACAATTTATAACACACAGCATCAAGAAAAAAATAATTATTAGCAAACTAGTGGCTACATGGCTTATTAGGATAAAGTACATGTTCATGTTTTGTTCCCTGCCTCTTACAAACAAGCTACCTAGCAACCTTGCCTAATTAGTAACTGTAGCTACCAGTTACCTGAAAAACAAAAGATGCAGATAAAAGATAAGTAATTGTTAACAAGCGCTAGTTACGTGTTGTCTTCTTACATGGCTCAGACGTAAGTAGCTATCTAGCTAATGTTGATGTGAGCATTAACCATCGCCAAGTAGCTAGTTAGCTGTTATCTCATATAGGCCTAGTTAAAGTTAGAATTTAGCTCAAACTCACCTGTTCATTCCATCTGTACTTTGTCCTTTTTGGAATCCTAACACCTGGGTGCTCGAGTTTAAAGCGTAGTTTATGGCGACTGAAACATGCTGCAATATCTCCGGTTCAACATATGATATTTTGCTCGCGCGCAAGGAACAGGAAGTGACGTCGCTAATCAGCTCCGCCTACATCCGCCTTCTTCTGATGCTTCATTGGACATTTTTCTCAGTTAATGCATGTAAAATATGTTCAAATATATGTTAATGTCCTGTCTGTCCGGGGCTTTCATTCATATCAGACTTGTAAATGTTCCTCAAAATACATACAGCAAAGGCGGAATTAGTTCATAGACATTTTTATTAATACTCCAATTGATTATTATTAGTATAGTATATGAATATAGGGCTTCAAAATGTTTGGCAGTAATTATGATTTCAGCTTCAGTAACAAAAAATATTTAATGTGCAATGCATTTCATAGACATGAGTATTAGAATATACAAGATGGATCTAAAAAAATTACTTGTAATCTACTTAAAAAATATTTAGACTGTTTTTGCTGTATAATAAAAGAAAATGTACATCTCCAGAAGAAATGTGTAAAAAGTTTTTCGATTTGGTAGTGTACTTAAAAGTTCAAGTAAGTTAACTATTTTCTAAATGTACTTTTTGAAAGTATATCACAAGTAAACTAAAAGTGTACTACCCATTTTGTAGTATACTTATAGTATACTTGAATATATTTTTTCTAAGCATACTTCTTAAAAGTATATCAAAAGTGAACTAAAAGTGTACTATCCATTTTGTAGTATACATAGTATACTTTAATATACTTTTTTTCGTAAGGGATATATGCACATATATGCACCTCAATTTTGACGATATGTGGCATATATGCGCATATATGCAGCATACATTATCATATATGTGCATATATTTGGCATATATGCAGCATATATATTATCATATATGTGCATATATGCAGCATATATATTATCATATATGTGCATATATGCAGCATATATGTGCATATAGATAACATATAGGTTACATATATGCACATATATCCTCATATAGGTTTTTTCCATGTGGGAACATAGATACAAACACTGACCTCTAATATAATGTGACGTGAAACAATGCTAAGCACCGTTGAATACTACTGACAACCATTTATAGCCCAGCCTAATGATTAATAGCAAACACCTGTGATCTGAAACATAAACAATGACCTGTGCACCACCAATAGCGCTCCGCGCTGTAACAAACCCTCAACACTTGTGACACTAGAGCTGCAGCTGACAATTATTTGGATAATCTATTAATCTGTGAAATATATCAACAAAATATAATATAAAAACAAAAAAAGTTTCTTATTTATTTTATGTATTTCTTATCATTTTACAATGCCTTCATTAAAACAACTGTAGCAGTATTTAAAAAAAACATAAAACCAGCAAAAACTGAAGGGTTATTATATTATCATTTTCAAGACTGTTGGAAAAGCATTCCTGGGTACCACATCATGAGGCTGGTTAAGAGACTTTAAATGCCTCAACGTTTCTGTTCGTGAAAAACGTAGTTATGCATTTTTTATTTAACCCTTATTTAACCAGGTAGGTCTATTGAGAACACATTCTCATTTGCAACGGCGACCTGGCCAAGATAAAACAAAAATAAACATGCAGTTACACAATAAATACACAGAATACAAGAGTGCAAATAGCAGTGGGATTCTACATGTCAATACAGAATCAAGTCAGGATATACAATCGAGTAAATATACAGTTAATACATAATTAGGTATAGTCTGTCGTCGAGCAGCATTGATAAGACAATAAACACTAGAATAAAATACAAAGCAGAGTCTATATTCAGAATGTATGAAGTTAAAGTGTATCTAGCAGGTAGGACATAAGTGTGCACAAATGATCCTGATAACAGAATAGTTCAAAGAATGTAAACAGGCATCACAGCAGTACAGGTGAAAATGATCCACTGTGAAAATTGGGCATGGCAAAAGTAATACCAGATGAAACCACCTGATAACCAGAGGATAGTTAGTACAGTGATCAGACAGTAGTAATTTGAATGCAATGGGTGAGATACGTTTTGTTTTGTAATTTGTTCCAAAGTGGTGAAGACATTCGGGGTGACTAAGGCAATGTACCTGCTTGAGCGTAGACTGCGGGTGTGTAGAGCTATAGTGACTAGAGAGCTGACTAGAGCGGGACTTTGCCTAGTAAAGACTTGAGTTTGTACCAATGAGATGAACGCCAAGTGTTTAACAATGGCCAGCGGACTAATGTGTTAAGGTTGCAGTGGTGGGAGTGGTATGGGGTACGTATGACACTGTGGTAAACCACATCCAATTTTCTCAGGAGAGAGTTTGAGGCAGTTCTATAAATGACATCACCAAAAGCAAACATTGGAATAATAGTCTTCTTCACCAAGGCAAGTTTGGCAGCACGAGTGAAGGAGGCCCTGTTGCGGAATTGGAAACTGGACTTCATTTTAGTTTTAATTCTGTTTTTGTGGGGCTGGAAGCAGAGAGAGTGAGAATTCAAGATTACATTTCTCAATTTAAAACAACTCAAGGAAAACAAATTAATGAATAAAAATTAAAATGAATGACGAATTTGTATAATTTAAATTTGCTGTGCTGAGCACTATTCATATTCTATAATCATATGCCACAACACATTTTATATTTTCTCTAACTGTCTCCCGTAGATCCAACTAATCGGTTGTGACATTATCGGCATTGTCGATTTTTTATCAATTAGTTGTTGCTAATCAATAAAAAAGGACTAGGCCTAATGAAAGTTGTTCTAATACTTGGTTTCATAAAGTGGTTGAGTCATGGCCAGTTTCTGTATGTGTATGTCTGCGTCATTATGTTCAATTACTGTACATTGGTCAAGCACAACTTATTGCTCAGATCACAGATTAAAACAAATAATTTCCACTCGACTTCCTCCTGCAACATGAACAGAAAGAGAAAGATTGGAGAGAGAGAAGAACGAAGGGAGAAAGGAAAAAAGATCACAATAGCAATATTGAAGGATAAATATCCATGTCTATAAAATAAATAACTATCTTTTGAGGTTTTTAGACCTCAGATCGGTTACATTTCTGTTGTTTTCCTCACTCACTCTGTCTCCACCTCTCTCACATGTATGGATGTCACCACTGCCCCCACCTGAATCAAACAGGTCATTTGAAGGACACAGACTCCACACCTTCTCCCAACATACACAAACAGATATGCAAAAAGGCAACGAGGCATATAGCACCAACAGCCAGATATCTTTAAACCTGTGGGTTTGGCAGTAAAGCAAACCAATTATTTAGCAATTTTACAATGGTTGTGCGGTTGGCTTTTTCCTTATTGATTGTAACCACAAACAGGTTCCCAATTTAGACCTATGGCTTGATTTTCATTCATTATTGTCACAACAACACAACAGTTTTGTATGCAAGAGCAGTTCACCCTGACTCCCTCTTGTCACAATCTCTCCCTGATCTCTCTCTCTCTCGCATGCCCTCTCTCCCTCTGTCTCTCCCTCTAGCTCTCCCTGCTTTCTCTCCAACCTCTCCCACCTTCCCTCTCCCTCTCTCTTCCTCTGTCACAACCTCCCGTCCTCTCTCTCTCTCTTTCTCCCTCTCTCCCCCTCTCTCCCTCTGTCACACCCTCACTCTCTCTTTCTCCTTCTGTCATACCCTCAGTCCCTCCCCCTCTCTCCCTCCCTGTCATACCCTCAGTCCCTCCCCCTCTCCCTCTCTGTCATACCCTCAGTCCCTCCCCCTCTCTCCCCCTCTCCCCCTCTTTCATACTCTCAGTCCCTCTAATAGAACCCCATCATTTGCCAGATGCAGTGAATCCCCGGTTGCTATGGGAACCATAACCGACAGGGGTTTTTGCTGTTTTTTGGGCTTTAGTTCCAGACACACACACTTTCTTTATTTTTCTATCCTTGTGGGTACCTAAAAAGGTTAACCTTAATCTTGAAATCCATATTCCCCATTCTGTTGCTCAAAACCTAATTGTCACTGTAACCTTTCCCCACTCTATCCTTGACCTCAATAATCTAACCTTTATGCCTTACCTTACCTTAGCCCTGATACCTAACCCTAACTCAACTGTACTTATACCTAAAGTAACCCCAATTCTAACATTATGCGCAGTAAAAAATGGTTTTGCCCTAAACCTAAATCCTAGGCCATAAATGGCATTTCTACTTGTTTTTGTCTATGTGGTGACTTTGGGTTTACACATATACCACACTCACAGCTACACACACGCACTCACAAAGGTACATCCAGTTCTGTGTAATAATGGCTGGGCTGAATGGGAGCAGAGAAACTATTACATTGTATTTTTCTAGTCTGAAGATGTATTGTAAACGTTCAGGACAAATCCATTACTTGATGGAGATGAAAGAACGGGCAGTAACCTGGTTGAATTTCAGCCTAAAGAAGGAAACGAATCACAGGGTTATTCGGCGTCTGCTATGAAGTCCCTACCAATATTTCAGAGGTTTGTTTTCTTCTGAATGCTCCAACTTAAAGGTCTGAACTATCAGCTATAATAATGCAATTTCTGAAAGTAGCAGGTGTCTGAAATGCAAACGTTGTTTTCTTCAACTATACTCACAGCACATGTTGGAATCAGTGTTTATTTCTACACATGGGGTTCCTGTCTGATGACTTTCCCTGATGTTCCCTTAATATTTCTAAAACCATCTGAATTTATTTCACTGTTTGATTAAGGTTACACACACAACATGTCCTATAAGCAGACATGACATAGCA